>VZQC01008739.1:91366-148560 GCA_009823505.1 Rhizomys pruinosus | reverse complement strand
GAAAAAAAAAAAAAAAAAAAAAAAAAAAAAAAAAAAAAAAAAAAAAAAAAAAAAAAAAAAAAAAAAAAAAAAAAAAAAAAAAAAGAAAAAAGAAAAGAAAAGAAAGAACTACTTGGACACTTTAAACATGCATGGAGGAGTCACTTATTGACCACATATCCAAAAATTAAGTCAAGTTAGGGGCTGGAGATGTAGCTCAGTATAGTACCTGCCTAATATGCATAAAGCCTGAGTTCAATTCCCAGCACTGAATAAACATGGTGTGATTGTGTGCACCTGTAATCCCAGCACTTGGGGGTGTGGAGGCAGGAGGACCAGGAGTTCAAGTCAATTTTGGTTCCCTATGAGTTCAAGGCCAGCCTGGGCTACATGGAACCGTATCTCATAAAAAGTGAAGTTATAGTTCTAGAGAGTTGTTCAACTATCACAACCCCACTTTATTTGCGGGTAGGGTAGGAAAGCAAAAAGGAGAGTCTTCCACCTTAGAAGCTACCCAGCGTCTCTCTTGCCTCTTGTTATCCAGCAGTGGGCCTTGTGGGTCCCCTTAGCTGCAAGGAAGTCTGGGAAACCAGGTATCAGCCATCTCAGGTGCTTGATAGAGTGGCAGGCAAGGGGACAAGCATGCCGGGCTGGCTGCTGCCAACTAACAACCATCTCTGCTGCCTCCCTGTGGTCTCAATTTGTGTGAGTGTTCCAACTGGGGTTATTTAGCCTGTTCTGACTGTGTTTACTGGAAATGGGAAGTTAGGTTTCAATTAGATTCAGGATAAATATTTTTGGCATGTGTGTTACTAGGTGCAGCCATGATCTTCATATTTTACTTCCAGTAATGACCAGGTTCTACACTAAGTGACAATTTTCACGCTGAGGTGGCATGCCATCATTGAAAAGCCAGCCTGGTCTAGATCCCTGTTCCCCTCTGAGGACAGTGAGGTGGCTTGGCAAGTCCTCTATGGTGGCACTCCAGGCTCTTCTGTGTACTGTTCTTATCTTGTTGGCATTCTCTATATGATAGCCTCAGTTCCTCACATGCAATTTCCTCAAAGACCTATGTGTCATACGACGCAAATATTAATTTAGTTAAAGATCTGGGTGGGGAGGTGGCCCAGTGGTTAAGTGCTTGTTGGGCAAGTGTGACGACCAGAGTTTGGATCCCCAGAATCCATGTAAAAGCCAGATGGGCATAGCAGCTGCCTGTGATTCCAGGACATGGGGTGTCCCCAAAGAAAGCTGCCTGAGGAGAACAGCCACATCAGTGAGCTCTGGGCTTGACTGAGTGACCCTGCCTCAGGGAAAAAGGTGGGAGAGTGATGGAAGGGGATTCCTGACACCAGCCTCCTACTCCACATGCACGCACCCACACACGTGTGCATATACACATGCAAAAATGCACACACACGATGATGGAAAAATTAAAAATAAATAAAAAGAAGATCTGAGAATACAGTAAGCTAACTTAAAACATTTTTTTTTACACAGGGTCTCAAACCCTGTGTCGCCGAAGACAACCTTGAACTTCTGATCTCCCGTTTTTACCTACCGAGTGCTAGGATTACAGCATGTATACCACACCAGCTGATGCAGTGCTGAGGACTGAACCAAGGATTTCATGCATGCTAGCTAGGCGAACAGTCTACCAACTGAGTGGTGTCCCCAACATCGGCTTTAAAATGCAAAGGCAGGGCTGGAGAGAAGGATCTGTGGTTAAAAACACTTGTGCTCTTGCAGAGAAGCTGGGTTTAGTTTCCAGCACCCACATTGGACAGCTCATAACCTCCTGGAACTCTAGCTCCACGGGACCTGACACTCTCTTCTGGCCTCCAAGGGCACCAGCACACATTTGAAAATACACACACACACACACACACACACACCACACACACACACACACACACACACACACACACACACACACAAATTAAAAATAAATCTTTAGGAAAGCAAAATCTCACCATCCATATTCCCCAGCTGCACTTTCAGCCTTGGAGGTTGACCTCTACATCGATAAGGACGTGATCCATATTGCAGACACCAAGGTTGCCAGGCACTATGGGGATTTCTTTATCCAGCAGATCCACAAATTCGAAGAGCTTAATCGAACACTGAAGAAGATGGGACAGAGGCCCTGAGAATACTCTGACTCACCTAAGTCAAGAACCTGTTGTTATATCATAGACTTCTGGTCACCAGGAAGCCTGCACCCAGATCAGTCATTAGCTGTTCTGGGTCTGCTCAAATCAAGGACTGAAATCTCTTAAGGAGTTCTCAGTAAAGGATCTTTTGTTGAAGCAAAAAAAGAAAAAAGAAAAAGTAAAATCTTGGGCCAATGGCTTAGCAGTTAAGAGCGCTGACTGCTCGGGGCTGGAGAGATGGCCTAGCGGTTAAGAGCACTGACTGCTCTTGCAGAGGACCCAGGTTCGATCCCCAGCACCCACATGGTGGCTGAGAACCGTCTGTAACTCCAATTCCAGGAGAGCTCCAGTTCCAGGGGAATCCGACGCCCTCTTCTGACCTCTGCGGCATTGCACGACACGGGTGCACAAACCTACATGCAGACAGTACATTCATACACATATGAAAATAAATTAAGGCCGGGTCTTTAATCCTAGCACTTGGGAGGCAGAGGCAGGTGGATCTCTGTGAGTTCAAGGACAGCCTGGTCTACAGAGTGAGTTCCAGGACAGCTGGGGCTACAGGGAGACCCTGTCTCAAAAAGACAAAAAAAGAAAAGTAAAATCTCCCTCCTCCCCATTTTCCTAGCTCTGTCCGTTTCTTGGTCCGCCAAAGGCACTGGCCTCCCCCTGAGTGAAGGCTGAAAACCAGCCATTAGCTGTGACTCACCAGCCCATCCAGCCAGTGCCAGGGCCCCAGGCTCTTCTGCAGCAATGGCTTCGCTGGCAGTCATCCTGCGCTGCTCCCAGCATGGCTGCCCCATCCTCCTCCTTCCTCCCTCCCCAGCCTGCTTTCCTTTCCTTCCCATCAGCTCCAAGCCCCACTGTGTGCTCCGGGGATCAGGGTTTCCCTTCTGAGCTCATTTTCTTATCCCATGCTGTCTCTAGGGTCATCTGCTCCGCAAGCCTTGCACTTCACTGCTTCTGAGGACGGCGGGACACACCGCCTGCCAGGCACTTACAGACATTATTCTTCAGTCTCATAGCTCACGTGAAGCGTGGGAATTACTGGCTCTTTTGCAAACAGAATTCATGGTATGGGTGATGCTGCCCATAAAATAGCAGAGCTGGGAGTCAAGCTGTGTCTGTCTGATCTCAAGGCCTCATCTTGTGCGTGTGAGTCCACCACGTCTTCCAGTCTGTGGAAGTTCACAGGTATCCCCCATCTCTCCTCTCGGCATCATCTCAAGTCTCTGGTCCCCAGCCTCTCTGATGTCCCAGCCCGCACTGCTCTCCTCACCTGGCAACTCTGGCAGCAATCCAGCCTTGCACAATTTAGAACTTAATTACAGAGTTTCTCCTACGGGTCTCTGGTCATTTCACATTCTCCTGGGGCTCTCATGAAGCCTGTTGGTGTCTGTAGGGGGTTGGAGCTTCCCTTCACACCTGCCCCTGCTGACATGCAGCTGGGGTACACATTCTTTGTGAAGCTCACGGGCCTTCCCAGGAAGGAGGGTCCCAGCTGGTCCAAAAACAATTGGCTCCATACTATCATACCTATACTGCAGTGGTGTGCCTCATATCTACACACACACACACAAACACACACACACACACACACACCCCTAATCACAAAGCTCTCCTCCAAACCTGACATAATCATATGTCTGAAGCTATCTTCACAAGAGAGGACACTCTCTCCTTAGTGGATCCTGGACCCTGCCTTCACCATGGAATTTCTGTTTGGATCAACAAGGTCATCAGAGTTGATGGGAGTTCATAGGACTGGAAAGCCATTGATATTATCACCTACAGAGAAGCTAGGGCTGATTGGGACTTGGAAGGGATGTTTGGTGTCTTGATTCTAATTCTGGTCCTGCTGCTGTATGGTGATGATAGTGATGGTGATGGTGATGGTGATGGTAGTGACGGTAGTGATGGTAGTGATGGTGGTACTGATGGTGATGGTAATGATAATGGTGATGATGATGGTGATGGTGTTGGTGTTGGTGATGCTGGTGGTGATGGTGGTGGAAATGATAGTGATGGTGGTGATGGTGGTGATGGTGGTGGTAGTGATGGTGATAATGGTGATGGTGGTGATGGTAGGGTAATGGTGGTGATGGTGATTAAGGAGACAGGAGTGATGGTGTTGATCATGATGATGGTGGTGATTTTGGCATAGTGTTGGTGTTGATGGTGATGAAGATGGCAGTGGTGATAGAGTGGACTTTTGCTGCCTTACGGGTTGACAGTGAAATTTCGAGGCTGTGAGGAAGGCCTCCCCCCGGGGGGCATGCTGGGCAGCCCCTGGAGCTAACTGTGGTCTCCCAGAACCTGTCCCTTTGCAAATCATCTCTCTGCCCCAACCCTGATGTCCCCATGCCTCCGAACTCCATGCTGTACACCCATGTGTTTGAATGCTGCTCGCTGGAATGTCTCCTTTCACAGGAGTGTAGGGTAGGAAGTCTTCAACGATCCCACTCTCTTCTTGCTTTGTTCCTGAACACTTACAAGGCAGCATGCTGACTTAGTGCTTGCTGCTCTTCAGAGGACCTGAGTTCAGTTCTCAGCCCCCATGTTGGGCAGCTCACAACCACTTGTAACTCCATCTCTCTAACACTCTCTTCTGGGCTCTGTGGGTACTTGCACTCATGTGGCACACAGATACATGTACACACACAGACATAAATCTTGACAGAGAGAGAGAGAGAGAGAGAGAGAGAGAGAGAGAGAGAGAGAGAGAGAGAGGAGCAAGGGCTTTGGGGCTGCGGAGAGGCCACTGGCCAGGGCCAGAGGAAAGGAACTGGACTATGAGGGGTGGAAGGAAGGCTAGATCTTCCTTTACACTGTGGCCAGTGCCAGTCCTAACATGCGAACAAACAGAAAGGCGCTAATACAAAAGTATCTTGGAAAAAAAATTTTTACAATAATCACAGAACACATCACACTTGCACAGCCTGGAGGGGCAAGAAAGGGGTGTAGCAGGGGCAGAGAGTGCCTGTTACATTTCCTTTCTGAAAGCAGAACTGCCCAGCAGTACATGCAGGGATGGAAGGGGACACAGGGCCCTGGAGGGAGTGGCCTGTAACTCTGTCCCTGCAGGAGGCTGTCAGGGAGGAGAGCACAGGGCGAGCCACTGGCAGGGGTTTTGCAACTGGATGCCGAGGGCAGAGCAGCACCCGCCTCTGTGGGCAGGGCCCAGGCCAGGGAGCTGGGACGCTCCAGTCCAGAAGCACCTATGATGAGCTGAGGACTGAGGAGCCAATGCCCAAGATGAGTCTACCCTGGGGTCTGCAGGACCAGAATCTAGGGCCTGTTTGCACATCATCCAGGCCCTGGCGCTCCTTATCGGCCTTTGGGATTAGCAGAGCCAAACAGGCCCAGGCAGTGGCTGAACCACCCGTGGGTGCCTGACTGAGCTGGTAGAGAGCCACATTCCAAGCTTCTTGCTGGCAGGAGACTGGAAATTAGCGCAAGGAGCAACCGGCTGCACCGAAGCAGACAGGCGTGGGTTCCTCCTCCCAGTGGGAGGACAGAGGTCCCGAAGATGGATGAGCAGGTGTTCAAGGGGGACCCAGACACCCCTCATTCTATCTCCTTTTCCGGCAGTGGATTCCTCTCCTACTACCAGGCCGGGGCCGTGGATGCCCTGCGAGACCTAGCTCCAAGGATGCTAGACACGGCCCATCGCTTCGCAGGGACTTCGGCAGGTGCAGTGATTGCAGCCCTGGTTGTCTGCGGGATCGAAATGGGTAAGGCCTCTGTTCTGGGGTCCTGGTGGGGTGTCTCTAGAGGGATTCCTCAAAGTAGAACCTATGGGATCTTGGGGTTGTTTTGGGCAGGACTGGCAGGCAGAAAGGGAGGTGGGACAGGACTGTGGGCAGGTTGAGGTGTGCCAGGTTGCAGAGTGACCAGCCCTCCAGAGGAAAAACCTCTCTTCCCCTCCCTAAGCTGTGAGCTGCACTATGTCCCAGGGGCCTGAGGGAAGGAAACATAGTCTTTCTTTCTTTCTTTCTTTCTTTCTTTCTTTCTTTCTTTCTTTCTTTCTTTCTTTCTGTCTGTCTGTCTGTCTGTCTATCTTAGACATCCTGGGGTCAGAATTGTGCTGGGTCCGTTCAGTCCCATCAAGTAAGATTGGGCATTATTCCTACTCAGCTTTTTTTTTACTCTTCAAGGGCTTAGTGGGAAAGGGATTCCTGACTTTAAGATGGAAACTTGGAGGCCGGAGGTGTGGCAGGAGAAGAGGGGCACAAGGCAGACGCTGTCACTTCACTCTGCCCTGCTGGGCCAGGGGCCTCAGAGAGCTCAGGGCCATGCTGGTACCTCAGGGTGAGGAGTGCCAGGCTATGCCTTGGACTAGGCTTGTCTTAGCCGTGCTGAGCACAGGCTGGACCGCCCCTGAGCACAGGCTGGACCGCCCCCACTTCCTGAGCTCCTGCTCCATGCCAAGCATGTGAAGTGGTTATCCAAACCCTTGTGGAAACTGAAGTTCTAGGAAGTTCTGTAAAGAAGAGACAGATAAACTTCCAAATAAGGACACCTTTTGTGTACAAATTGCAGTAGGTCAGAGACTGGGGACAAGGGGGGACTGTTAGATGGTCAGGGAAGCCTTTTCCAGAGCTGACATCCAAGCAAAGACTTCATAAACGGAGAGGACGAGGCATCTAACACACGCCTTCCTGGGGTCTCCGGTGATGGAGCCAAGGAAGGGGCTAGAGTCGAGCTCAGAGAGGCACTGATTACTCTGGTGACCAGGACCACGGAAGCTGGCTTCAACTGGATTCTGACACGTGGATTACAGCTCAGTGGGGAACTCACAAAGAGTGTGTACCCCCAGCCTGGGTCCCAGCGCTGGTGGTGATCCATGCTGTGGGTTCAGAGGCCGAGCTTCTGTACCTCTTATGTTTCCTCCATAAGGGAGAACCCCAAGATGCCATGTCCACAGGGTTGTTAGAAAGATGAACTAGAGACCAGGCATGGTGGCGCACGCCCTTAATCCCAGCACTTGGGAGGCAGAGGAAGGTGGATCTCTGTGAATTCAAGACCAGCCTGGTCTACAGAGTGAGTTCCAGGACAGCCTGGGGCTACAGGGAGATCCTGTCTCAAACACACACACACACACACACACACACACACACACACACACACAAAGATGATCTAAAGCTGGCTGTAGTGGCACATGCTTTTAGTCCCAGCACTTGGGAGGCAGAGGCAGGTGGATCTCTGTGAGATTGAGGGTAGCTTGATCTACATAGTGAGTTCCAGGCCAGGCAGGGCCACATAGTAAGATTCTATTTTATTTTATTTTTTAAATATTTTATGTATTTTTTATGTTTATGAATGTACTGTCTACACATAGGTTTGTGCACCGGTGTGTAATGCCACAGAGGTCAGAAGAGGGTGTTAGAGTCCCCTGGAACTGGAGTTAAAGATGGTTTTCATCCACAATGTGGGTGCTGGGGATTGAACCCAGGTCCTCTGCAAGAATAGTTGGTGCTCTTAACCGCTAGGCCATCTCTCTAGCCCTATTTTATTATTATTTTTAGACTCTATTTTATTAAAAAGAAACCAAACCAGCACTCAGAAGGCAGAGGCAGGCGGATCTCTGTGAGTTCAAGGCCAGCTGGGGCTACAGGAGACCTTATCTCAAAAACACCAAAAAAAAAAAAAAAAAGAAAGAAAGAAAGAAAGAAAGAAAGAAAGAAAGACAGTAAGAAAGAAAGAAAGAAAGAAAGAAAGAAAGAAAGAAAGAAAGAAAGAAAGAATAAAGATGAACTGGCCGGACACCAGCAAACTGCTCACTGATGAAGTGTCAGCTCTCTAATCTGGGGTTTTAGGATCCCTGGCTGCTGGGCAGAGTGGGTTGGAGGGGACGAGGTAGAAATGAGGTGCCAGCTGAGTGTGCTGTGTGGATGGTGGAGAGAGTGGGCTAGCACATGCCCGAGGTAGACTGCGTGGTACCAGCAAAGAGGCCTCAGTCCCATCTCTGCACAAGAAGGCGGCACCGGGTCCCCACAGCCTGTGGTCTCTGCTCTGGAAGCCCCGTCGTTGAAAGAATAATAGTAATGCCTACTCACTGAGCACCATGTATTTGCAATGGGATTTTCCTTTTTAAGATTTCTGCAAGTAATCAACAAATTCTTGCTGTATGGGTTCAAACAATGGGAAAATATTGAGTTGAAATATCCACCTGTCCTGTAGCCCCCAATTCACTCTCCCGCCTGGAACTAGGATGAAAGGATCAGCAAGGATCATTCCAGATCCTTCTTAGGCACAGAGCTGTCTGTGGGGACAGGCTCAATGCTTATCTCCCCCCCGTGGATGGTATGTCATGTCTTTAGGGACTTGGGGTGAGAGCTGGCCCCTTCTGGGGTCACAGACCTCTTGCCCTGGACACATGGGCTCCCTGGGAGGAGGCTTTCCCTTTCTGCATAGCTGAACTGCTTTTCCCATTATCCTCTGGCTAATTTAATTTAATTTAAGACAGAGTCTCATATAACCCAGGCTGGCCCTGAACTCTCTATGTAGCCAAGGATGACCCTGAACTTTTCCAATCCTTCTGCTTCCACTTTCCAGTGCTGGGAATCCGATCTTTGTATCAAGTTCTTAGAAGATACCATCCGTATCAGGGGTGTCATCTTCGCCCTTCAGATTCAAAGACTTTCAACAATCAATTCAGTTCATTCAATTGGATAAATATTGCCCCAAACCTGCTAGATCAGGCCATGACCAGCGTGGACCACCCAGAAGGGAATGAGAACCTGAAAACCACGGAACAGCCTCTTTGTGGGATCAAGGCTTGGACTGAGCAGGACTCATAAAGATGGCAGGAGGTCAGAGAAGAGTGTAGACTACAGTTCAGTCATTTTATCTGCCAATACTTTCCTGCTCACCAACCCTTCCTTTATGTCAGGGCCTGTTGTAAGCATTCAGCATATTAACCCATCCTACCCTCATAACACCCTCCAAGATGAAAACTGTTATTACCCCCATTTTACGGCTGAGGAAACTGAGTCACAGAACACTTATAGAACTTGCCTGAGGATACAAACAGTGCTTGGGACAGCTCGAACTTGAATCCAGTTGAATCCAGTCAGGTCAGAGTGGACAATCTAATGCTGTAAACCAGGCCTCTGTTGAGCAGAGCAGAACACCCCCCCCCCAGGATGCATTCTGTGTGGTTGTTAGGTTAACACTGGGGGAGAAGGAAATTTGCATGTAGACCT
Organism: Rhizomys pruinosus; assembly: GCA_009823505.1. Classification (NCBI taxonomy): domain Eukaryota; kingdom Metazoa; phylum Chordata; class Mammalia; order Rodentia; family Spalacidae; genus Rhizomys; species Rhizomys pruinosus. The sequence goes on along the minus strand of VZQC01008739.1, from coordinate 139,220 downwards.
GATGGGGTGAGGGAGTGGTCCCAAAAATATCTTGGGCAGCTTAATCTGCATAGACAGAAGAACAAGTGATTAGGGATTAGGGCCATGATTTGTTCTCAGAGGTGGAATAGGAGTCAGGATTCAAGTCTTCCATAGCCTATTCAGTCTGGAGCCTGGTTCAGTGAGTTTTATTAACCGACTGACCAACTGTCCAACCAACCAACAGACACATCGGGTCTTATAGTTCTATACAATGTTGCAACGGGCATGCTTGTTGGTGTCTGTCATGCCCACATGGTGTGCATGTGGTTCTAGATCCAGAGAATGTGTAGCGCTGGCTCTTCTGAAAACTGTGGAGTTGGCCAGGCACTTGGGAGGCAGAAGCAGGGGGCTCTCTAAGTTCAAGGCCAGCCTGATCTACTTAGTGAGTTCCAGGCCAGCTGGGACTAAAAGGGAGACCCTGTCTCAAAAAGACCAAAACAGAGAAACAAACAAACAAACAAACAAACAAACTGCAGAGTCTTCAAAGTGGCTATATCAGATTTAACCTCTGACAGCACAAAGGAATTCACGTGTGTGTGTGTGTGTGTGTGTGTGTGTGTGTGTCTGTGTCTGTGTGTCTGTGTCTGTGTCCATGTGTATGTGTGTGTGCACAGATGTGAGTGTGGAGGCCAGAGGATTATATCAGGTGTCATCCTCAGGGAAGCTTTCTTCCCACCTCCTCTGAGACAAGGTCTGTCATTGGCCTGGGGCTTACCAATAGGCTAGGCTGGATCGAAACTCCAGGGATCTTCCTGCCTCTGCCTCTCCAGCCCTGGCTTACAGGCGTGCACATATACCACCATGTCCTGTGGGTTTGTTTTTTTTTAATTTCCATTTTATGCGTACGAGTGTTTCGCCTGCATGAATGTAAGCACACCACATGCATGCAATGCCTGCAGAAGTCAGAAGAGGGCATCAGATCCCCGAAACTGGAGTTAATGGTTGGTTGTTAGCTGCCATGTGGGTGCTGGGAGCCAACCCCAGGTTTTCTACAAGAGCATCTGGTGCTCTTAACTGCTGAGCTGGCTCTCCAGCCCTATTTTATTTCTTGATATGTCTATTTGCATGTGTGTGCATGTGTGTGGCATATGTACATATGGACGTTAGATGACAACTGGCAGGAAGGTTCTCTCCTTCCCCCATGTGGGTCCTGGGGATTGAACTCAGGTCATCAGTCTTGGCAGGCCCTTTGTCCTCTGAGCTGCCTCAACAGCCCTCTTTATATTTGTTTCTTTTGTCATTCAGAAAAATGTAAAGTTAATGCTGTCAAATGTATCTAGTTTTTTCCACAATGGTTTCTTTATGCTGTCTTTGGAAGTTTTTAGTTTTATGCTTCCACTATTAGGTTAAGCCATCTAGAGTGTATTTAGTTGAGGGGCTGAGGTAGAGGTTTTAATTGTTTTACCCTCCCAGGTGGGCCTCTGCAAGTTTGTTTGAAATGGCATCTCAGGCGAGGGCAGGGGTGGCACATGCCTTTAATTCCAGCACTCAGGAGGCAGGGGCAAGCTGATCTCTGTGAGATAGAAGCCAGCCTAGTCTACATGGTGAGTTCTACGTCACGTCACTGGGGCTACAGGGAGACTTTGTCTCAAACAAACAAACAAACAAACAAACACAAATAAACAAAACCAAACAACAACAACAAAAAGAGGCCAGGTCCCACAGCCCAAGATCAGGCCATGCCCCCTGTGGTCTAACCATGGACCCTGATTCATGATCCTAGTGCTTTAACCATTGAGCTGCCCCTCTGGACAGACAGACAGACAGACACACACACATAAATCTCTTTCTGAAGAGATTTCTGGAACTGGAGTTAAAGATGGTTCTTAGCCGCCATGTGGGTGCTGAGAATCGAACCCAGGTCCTCTGCAAGAGCAGTCGGCGTTCTTAACCACTGAGCCATCTTTCCAGCCCCTTCCTTGATTTTTAATAGGTATTTTTGTTGCGTTTATTTATTTATTTATTTATTTATTTATTTATTTATTTATTTATTTTGCATACACATGTTGGCGTGCATGTACCACAATGTACATGTGATGGTCAGAGGATATCTTTCAGAAGTCTGTCCTCTCCTTTTTATCTTGTGGGTCCCAGGGATCAAACTCAGGTCCTCACGCTTGGTGGCAAGCCCCTTTACTTGTTGAGCCATGTCACAGGCCCCCAAATAATTTCTTTTTCTTAGTAAAGAATGGAAATCTGGTGCACTTGAAGCCCCACCCCCTTCAGCTAGTTCTCTGTACCTTTCTCTCCATATAAGACATTGGAAGGCAAAGGGTAGCCCTCCCTCCCACCATCTCTGCTTCCTCCACAGTGTTTATTGAATATATACTGGTCCTGCAGATGTCACAAGATACGATGAAACACTGTTCCCACACTCAGTGAGCTTTCAGTCCTCTCCCTGTGTGTCTGCCTCTATTTCTGTCTCTGTCTCTGTTTCTCTCTCTCTGAGACAGGGCTTCATGTAGCCTAGGCTGGCCTCGAGGTAGCTGAGGATGGCCGTGAACTGATCCTCTTGCCTCCGTCTCCCAAGCTCTCCTCCATGCCTGGTCCTCCTGCCTCCATCTCCCAAGCTCTCCTCCATGCCTGGCCCTTCTGCCTCCGACTCCCAAGCTCTCCTCCATGCCTGGCTCTCCTGCCTCCGTCTCCCAAGCTCTCCTCCACGCCTGGCTCTCCACCACAAAGCTCTCATGCCAGAAATTCCGCTGGACATTAGGACAGGGAAGGGTGCAGGGTGAGCCAGTGCCACAGCGCTGAGGCCGCAGCTGGACCCACACGAGCTGCGGCCTAGCTGGTAGTTAGAGGACGAGTGGGAGAGGACAGGTGGAGACAGGTTGAGCAGGATATGAGGCTCCTGGCAAGGACGTGGGAGGGCAGCGTCACAAAGTGGAAAGACCTGAGTATCCACGAGGTCAACTGAAGTCACAGTTTCAGAGAGGAAGAGTTGAGCCCAGGAAAGGCTACTCAGAGGGAAGAGGCTGTCCTGAAGAAAAGGAGCAGCTGGTTTCGGGGACATCCAACCACAGCTGGTGGCCCCTGTGTTGCTGAGCAGTGGGCTAAGGTGACCTGTCACCCTGACGTCATTAACTAGAACCCACAGTCGGGAAGACTGCTTGATACAGTGGCCAGTTTTCATTGTGAAGCTAAAAGGATGGCTGGACATGCTGGCACGTGCCTGTAATCCCAGCATTCAAGGCTAGCCTCGGCTACATAATGAATTTAAGGGCAGCCAGAGCTACATGAGACCGTGTCTAAAAAAAAAAAAAACAACTAAAAAGAACAATAATAATTCCACTATGGAGGCTGGGGCTATGCACCTGTACAGTTCCCTCCCTGGAAGCAGCCCATAGCTCACTGGCTGTTTCTTTAGCCCCCCCTCCCCCCGCCCCTCGTCTGGTCTGAGAAGCCAGTGGGGGTGTGGTCAGAGCCCACTTCAGGCACTTTCTTTTTCTCTTCTTGCTTCCTATTAAAAAAAAAAAAAAAAGGCCGGGTGTAGTGGCGCACGCCTGTAACCTCAGCACTCCGGAGGCAGAGGCAAAGGCCGATCTCTGTGAGTTCGAGGCCAACCTGATCTACATAGAGCACTCCAGACTAGCTGGGACTAAACAGAGACCCTGTCTCAAAAAGACCAAAAAAGAAAGGAAAGAAAAGAAATCAGGCCAAATCAGGCTGGGTATGGCAGTGCATGCCTTTAACCTCTGTACTTGGGAGACAGAGGCAGGCAGATCTCTAGGAGAATGAGGCCAGCCTGGGCTATACAGCGGGTTTCAGGTGATCTGAAGGAGAGGCTGTCTCAAAAAAAAATCAAACAAAACCTTTTAGTTTCCTGATATATTGTTTACACACCACACAGCTCATTAGTTTTACTGATACGTAGCTTACATACCACACAGCTCATCTGCTTAAAGTTTGAAGTTTATCAATCGGTTTGTTCAGTTGTGCAACAGCCCCACAGTCAATGTTAGAACATTTTAATTGTTCCCTAAAAGAACCTTCTACTCCTTCAACACCTTTTAATTCCTCCATTCCCCCAAGTCCCCTGTGATCTATGTTCTGTCTCTTAAACGAACCTATTCTGCACACGTAACATAAAGAGAGTCATGTGATACGTGGCCTTTTGCATCTGGCTTTCCCTCTGCATGTCATCAAGATTCACCATGATGTAGCATAGGCCAGTCAATGCTCCATTCCTTTTCATGGCTAATTAATATTCTTTTGAATGGACATATCATGGCTGTTCATCTATTCATTTGATAATGGACATCCAGGTCAGTTTTTACTTTAAGCTATTATGAATAATGCTTCTGTGAGCATTCATGTCCATTTTTCAACTTTTTGGCATGGAAAAATACTGAGCACATTGTACAGGATCATATAACAAACCTCGTGTCTTCATTATCTAATTTCAGCAATTAGCATTGACTACCTGTGGGTCCCCTCAGCCCCAACACTGCTTTGCCATTGTGGCAGGTTTTCAAAAATAACTTTCAGGGCTGGAGGTGTAGCTCAGTTGATTGCCTAGCAAGCAGAAGTCCCTGGGCTCCATCTTTAGCATCAAGTAAACCTGGTGTGGTGGTACACATAATCCCTCCAGTCGGGAGGCAGACGCAGGAGGACCAAAGTTCAAGGTCATGGGTCATACAGCTCAGTGGATAAGAGCCCTGGTTGCTCTTATAAAGACCTCAGGTTAGGTTCCCAGCACCCCCAAGGAGGCTCACGACCATCTCTAACTCCAGTTCCAGTGGATCCAATGCCCTCTCTGACCTCCTTAGGCATTGCATGCACATGGCACACTTACATACACACAGGCAAAGCACTCATACACAGAAAATAGAAATCAAGAGCCGGTCGTGGTGTCACACTCAGGAGGCAGAGGCAAGCAGAGGGATCTCTGTGATTTCAAGGCCAGCCTGGTCTACATAGTGAGTTCCAGGCCAGTAGTGAATTTGAGACCTTGTTTCAAAAATAAAAGTTTAACATAATTTTCATGTGAAGAAAGGTCAGACTCTTATAGGCGGTGCAGTGTCTTTCCTGGCTTTGCTCCTGAGCTGCATTTCCGAGCACTGGTCTCTTTTCTGATCAGGAAGCCCTCTGCAGAGCAGGCCAGGGGAGCACAGATTAGCTCGTTGCTGCCCCCTGCTAGGTGTGGGGAGGGACCAGCCTGAACCTACAGCCCAGCTCATCCTGAGACTACTTTATCCCCTTCATTCCCATCATCTTCACTCTGCCCTCCACAAAGCCAACTGCCCCCACCACCTCTGTCCCCCCAACACCCACACCACAGATCAGGAGCAGCTCAGGTCCAGGAGGGCAGGGCCGAGGATGAGGCCCGAGCTGCAGCCGTCCCTTTCTCATCCTCCGAGGTCTGCAGACATGTCGCATGCATCTCCGTGCCTCTGCCCAGGTTCTCCTTCCGGCAGCGGGCCGTGCTCTCACATCTCCTGGGCTCCATTTCTCCATTCCCAAGCCCTACTTCAACGCTCCAGGGTCTCCCTAAAGGCCACTGGGCTCACAGCTGCTCTTGGCTGTGTAACAGCAGGAATGAGAATTCCCAGGGAAGAGTGCCAACCAGGACCTGGGCCTTGGAGACACTGAGGACAGGAGCTGCAGAGCTCCTTCACTTGTGGGCAGGTTGCTGTCACATGGTCTTTCCAGGTGGGGTTCAGCAAGGAGGGCAAAGGCTTCAAGTCAAAGCTAATATGACCCCAATATCTGTTGTCTCTTTCCTCCACTCTGGTCCCAGGCATCTCCTGGCCAGTGTGCGACCTCCATGAGCTGCCCTGTGATGGCTGATCTTGGTAGAGGGAACCTCAGCTGAGGAATTCCCTCCATCAGAACGGTCGTGGGCGTGCCTGTGAGATGCTTTTTTCTTAATTGCTGGTTGATACAGGAGGGCTCGGCCCACTGTGCGTGGTACTGTACCATCCCTGAGCACGAGGGCCTGGGCTGAGCAGGCCAAGGGAAGAGAGACAGCAAGCAGTGTTCCTCCTTGGTCTCTGCTCCCACTTCTGCCTCCAGCTCCTGCCCTGGGTGACGGACTGTGACTTATAAACCAAACAAACCCTTTCTTCTCCAAGTTGCTTTTGGCCAGTCAGCCATTTACTACAGCAACAGAGAAGCAAACTAGAACATTCAGTTGATGTGGCAAATAGTGGAAGAGACATTGGCCTCTCTGTCCCCACAGAGACCTCTTGGAAGTCAGCAATGTCCCCATAAATGTGCTTTGGATGCTCCGGAAACTTCCGTAAGCCCTGGGGGCTGTTGGGAGAGTTGGGTGGATTGGGGGAACAGAGGAGGGTGTCTGCCTCTGTGAGCCTTATCCTCAGTCCCTGAAGGCCTGCGTGGCATGCCCCCAGACTCCCTAGCCCTCCCATCACGGCCCCTGAAGGTGTTGCCTCGTTCCATCATTTAAGAGGGCTCCCCGCCACGTCGCCATTCCAGCAAGTCAGAGAGGGGAAGAGGGAAGTACCCTTTCCTTCTTGGGACATGTTTGGACATGACACACATCCTGCTGGCCCTCTTCCCTGTGGATCAGAACTTAGTCACCCAGCTTCACCTGGGCACAAGGGAGTTGGGAAATGTAGGCTTTCCTCAAGGACACCCCTCAGGCAGCCAAGGAATGGAGGGGCAAAGGCTGGCAATGAGGGGGGAGTGGGCACTGGGGACGGTTAGGAGTTTCTGCTACAGACTCTTAACTGATGATATGAGACGACAGAGAGTGCTTGTCTGGCGTGCATGAGGTTCAAGTTCAGTCTCAGCACCACTGTAAAAGCCAGGATGGGGAAACTGTACCCCACCCGCTCGAGACTCAGAGTGGGACTATGCAGCTGCCAGGTCGAGTGACTGTCGGCTGTGGAGGGAATCCTGCAGTGCCCTTGTCTTAAAGAGGCTTGGCCAGTGCCCACACTGAGCCTCCTACCTAGACTGGCCTTCTGCTGTCCCCTCTAGAGATCTGAGCTCCTCCCAACGCGCTACCCCACACCCTACTGCCCATCCCCACCTCTGAGCCCCTCCCAAGGCGCTACCCTGCACCCTACTGCCCATCCCCACCTCTGAGCCCCTCCCAAGGCGCTACCCTGCACCCTACTGCCCATCCCCACCTCTGAGCTCCTCCCAAGGCGCTATCCCGCGCCCTGCTGCCCATCCCCACCTCTGAGCCCCTCCCAAGGCGCTACCCTGCACCCTACTGCCCATCCCCACCTCTCTGTAATGGAGTTGTCCCCAGAGACTGCCCACCTACTTTGATGCCTTCATATCCCCTGTCTCATTTTGTCAGCTATCTGAGCAATCTGGGATCTTGTGGGTCCCACAGCACCCCCAAACTTCTTGGAAGATGACAGCTACTGGATCCCTGGCTGCCGGCAGGGGTGGAGCTGAAGGTGTTTTTGGGATCTCCAGTTTGGGCTTTACATGGGTCTTGGAAACATTCTACAGTTCTAGATGTGACATGTGACCTGGGTTCAGTTCCCGGCACCCACATGGTGGCTAACAACTGTCTGTAACTCCAGATCTGGGGCATGTGAGGCCTCTTTTTATAATAAAGTGTCAGTATGAGGGCAGGGAGGTAACTCTGTGGGTAGCGTGTGTACTTGGCATGCACAAAGCCCTCAGTTCTTTCCTCAGCACCACAATAAGACAGGTATGCTGGTGCTATAATCTCAGTGCATGGGGGCAGGGGTCGACGTAGGGATCATGAGTTCAAGGCCAGTCTCAGCTACATAGTGAATTTGAGGCCAGCCTGGACTACATGAGTTCTTATCTAAAAACTGAAAAATAGGGGGCTGGAGAGATGGCTCAGTGGTTAAACACTGGCTGCTCTTGCAGAAGACCTGGGTTTAATTCCCAGCACCCACATGGCAGATAACGACTGCTGTATAACTCCAGTTCTAGGGGCTCCTATGACCTCTTCTGACCTCCATGGCATTGCACCTACCTACATGCAGGCAATACACTCATACAATAAAATAAAAACTAAGCCAGGCATGGTGGTGCAAGCCTTTAATCCTAGCACTCGGGAGGCAGAGGCAGGTGGATCTCTGTGAATTCATGGTCAGCCTGGTTTACAGAGTGAGCTCCAGGCCAGCTGGTACTACAGGGAGACCCTGCCTCTAAAACACCAAAAACATAATAATAAATAAAATATTTTTTTGTCTTTTCGAGACAGGGTCTCCCTGTAGCCCCAGCTGTCCTGGAACTCACTCTGTAGACCAGGCTGGCCTTGAGCTCACAAAGATCCACCTGCCTCTGCCTCCCGAGTGCTAGGATTAAAGGTGTGCACTACCACACCCGGCTTAAATAAAATATTTTTAAATGTCATCATATACTTTATGAGGACCATAACCCAGGAGAGGTGAGGGGCTGTGAATGTGCCATTTTCTGCAAGCTGGACAAGGAGGTCTCTCTGCTCAGGATGTGGGCAGCAGGCCCCACTGGGCTCCAGAGCTGGCACTGAGGTTTCTTTTGGAGGGTCTTGACTTTGGTTGCTCCTTTCCTGGGTCATCCATCTGCTTCCCGGTCACCCAATCAGGGAAGAAGGCAGGTAGACACTGTGAGGGATGGAGGAGAAAACACAGTTCCCAGAAGGGAACAGGCTGGAAACAGTCCCGTGGCCCCCAGGTCAGACGTTAGGTCCCTCTCCATTTCTTCCTTTTCTTCCTTGTCTTTACAAATTCTTTTTCTTTCTTTTTTTTTTTTTCTTTTTTGTGAATGAGTGTTTTGCCTGCATGTATATAAGTGCAACATGTGCATACAATGCCTGTAGAAGCCAGAAGAGGGCGTTAGGTCCCCTAGAACTGATTATAGATGGTTGTTAGCCACCAGGTCCTTTGCAAGAGCAGCCAATGCTATAACCCGAGGGGCCACCTCTCCAGCCCCTTCTCTGTCATTCTTATGAGTCTTTCAACTGTGACTTACCATTTTGTTTTGCATTTGTTTTTTTATCGGGATTTTTGCTACTGTTCTTACCCCAGAAGACAGGAAAGTTCCTTTTAGCTCAGCAGGAAGTCTCTCCAATGTTCTTCAGTACACACGAGAACCCCATCTATTCCTGTAGCATGAATGCACACAAGTCCGCATTTACCCAGATGTAACTTGGATTTCAGTCCTAGCTCCTGGGAACACTTACCAGAATTAGTTATCTGCCTGAGACAGTGATGTTTTCTGTGACAGGTGTTCTGTTCAGGTTCTCAGCTTGCTGTGGTGCTGACGACAGCTATTTACCAAGCCCATGTGTTGCCGGGACTGACAGAGGAATGCCACGTCTAATTAGGAGTCCTTTATGAATAGCCAGTGGTCAGAGAGGAGGCTAATGCCTAAAGGAACTCCGGACCCTGAGGAGAAGCTGGGCAGGGTTTATAAAGCTTAAAACCACAATTATATCACACCAGGAACAAATCAAGTAACCATAGTTACATCGATCACCATAGTTACACCAGACCCAGGGCAGGTCAGTTAACGAAGAGGTTTTCAGTTAACAGTAAATTTCAGTTAGGCGGAGTGGAAGGCTGTGCTACCTGGCCAATTGTAAGTCTCGCAGTACTGCAGAAACGATGCACTCCCTGAAGCTGCTGGCGTGAGCCGCTCTGCCTGGCTGGCTGCAGTGGGAGTGGCTGGGCAAACACACCAGCAAGCAAAAGTCAGCAAGAACAAAACAGAGTTAGTTTTACCATTTCAAGGTGACTCGGTTTGTAAAGTTCTCAGACCAGAATCCAAGAACTCACATAAAAAGCTGGTAGCTCTGGCAGGGGGACCGAAGTTCAGTTCCCAGCACCCACATGACAGCTAACGACCACCCGTAACTCCAGTTCTGGGGGATCTGATGGCCTCTTCTCATCTCTGCAGGTATTCATTATAATAATAAAAATTTAAGGGGCTGGAGAGATGGCCTAGCGGTTAAGAGCACCGGCTGCTCTTGCAGAGGACCCGGGTTCAATCCCCAGCACCCACAGGGCTGCTGAGAACCATCTGTAACTCCAATTCCAGGAGAACTCCAGTTCCGGGGGAATCCAACACCCTCTTCTGACCTCCTCGGCATTGCACGACACGGGTGCACAGACCTACATGCAGACAGTACATTCATACACATAGAAAAAAAAATAAATTATAAAAAAATAAAAATGTAAAAACCTGGACATGTTGACACCTGTTTGCAATGCCAGCACTGCAGAAGCTGAGACAGGTGGTTCCTTGGGATCAATGGCCAGACCAGCCAGATCTGCAGTCTGCAGGTCCCAGTGAGAGACCTCCCCCCAAAACACAAAGTGGGCCATTCGTGATAATACCACTGGATGTTCTCTGACACACACATACACAGACATATTGTGCACATGCATCTTCATATAACACACATATTCATGCATACATGTTCACATAAAACTTCACATAACATACTTGCACATATGTGCATCTGCAACTTCATACATGTACACAAACATGTATGCACACATGCACATGCAGCTTCATACATACACATATGCACACATACTGCCAAGCTCCCAGAATGGGCTGATTTCTACACAGAGAGTTTTCTACGCATCAATTCAATTCCCTCAAAACCTTATTACTTAGGTACTGTATTTATAATTACTTTACAAATGAGGAAATGAGACTTAGATTATATAATTTCCCCTAAATTTATGTGACAGTGCCACGTTAGGGATCCTCTAGATTTCTGGGGTTCTCTTTCCTTCTCATACTGTTTTTAGAAGTTGTTTTGCATTAAACCTCACAGGCTAAGCAATTACTTACACATTGGTCAAGAAAAGAAATGAAATACAAAAAAGAACTTTGTTTGTGGAGTGTAGCCCAGGCTGGGCTCAAATTCTCTATGTAGCTGAGGCTGACCTTGAACTCCCGCTCCTGCTTCTACCTTCCACTACCGTGCTCTACCCGAATGACTTCCTGTACAATGGAGAGTGTATGCCACTGTGTGGTGACTGAAAACCCAGTGCTACATTGGTTCAGTATAACTCACTTGAATTTTACATTTCTTCACCCAAATGAATAAAGATTCATCTGGCCAAGCCTAGTGATGCATGCTTTTAATCCCAGCACTCAGGAGGCAGAGGCAGAGGCAGGCAGATCTCTGTAGGATTGAGGCCTGATCTCCATAGGGAGTTCCAGGACAGCTAGGGTTATAGGAGGCCCTGTCTCAAAAACAACAAAAACAGCAAAAATTTATCTAGCCCATATGAATATTTGTAGCTCAATAGGGGACAGATACCTGGCACCCTCAGCAGCAGCAGATGGCGGCTGAGTCCCCTGACATCAGGCTGAGTATCTAATGGCCTTTCTCATTCTGTGATTTTTGTTAGTTAAAATTTTGGTCTTTCCTAAAAATTCCCTACCCTCACCTTTTTTATTAGTGTGTGGATGCATGTGAGCATGTGTGGCATATGCACACGTGTGTATACAGGTATGTATGCCTGTGCAGAGGCCAGCGGAGGACATCTGCTGTCTTGCTCTGTCACGCTCCACCTTATTCCCTTGAGACAGGGTCTCTCAAGGGACCTGCAGTTGTGAGCCAGCAAGTCTCAGCAATCCTCCTGCCCCCTCCCCGCCCCTCCCCCCATCCTGGGGTTAGAGAGGTGTGTGTGTGTGTGTGTGTGTGTGTGTGTGTGTGTGTGTCTAGTGTGGTGTGTGGGTGTAATGTTTTGTGGTGGTGATGTGGGTGTGGTTATGTGGTGTTGTGTAGTGTGTGTGTTGTGGTTTGTGTTGGTTGTGTGTGTGTTGTGTGTTGTGTGTTGTGTGTCTACATGCAGCTTTTATTTTTTTCTTTTTGAGACAGGGCTCCTCTGTATCCCCAGTGACCTGGAACTCACTCTGTAGACCAGCCTGCGCTATTGAACCCAGAGTCCTCTGCCTCTGCCTCCCCAGTTGCTGGATTAAGCGTGCACCACCATGCCTGGTTTGACGAACTTTTTTTTTTTTATTTTTTTTATTTATTTATTTATTTTTAATTTATTATTTCGTGTATGTGTATGTAATGTACTGTCTGGCATGCAGGTTTGTGCACCCTGTCGTGCAATGTCGCGGAGGGTCGAAACGGTTCGGATTGCCCCTGGAACTGGAGTTCTCACTGGAATGGAGTTAGACGGGTATCCGGCCACCATTGTGGGTGCTGGGGATCGAAACCCCAGGGTCCTCTGCAAGATGGCAGCGTAGCGCTCTTAACCACTAGGCCAATCTCTCACCGCCCTGCGCCGCAGCTTTTTTAAAATGTGTAGGAATGTACGGTCGCATGTAGGTCTGTGCCGCATCAGAGGTCAGAAGAGGATGTCAGATTCCCCTGGAAACTGAGTTAAAATGGTCTCAGCCGCCAATGTGGGGCTGGGGATTGTGAACCCGGGCCTCTGCAAGAGCAGTTGACTCTTAATGGCTAGGCCATCTCTCCAGCCCCTACATGCAGCTTTTTACATGTGTCCTGGGGATTTGAACTTAGGTCATCAGGCTTGCATAGCAAGTACTCCTACTCCCTGAGCATCTCCTGAGCCCCATTTCATCCTTAATTCACTCGGCAATCATTTCTTAGGCTCTGTTCTACCTTGCTTTCTCTTTTTTTTTTTTTTTAATTTTTTTTATTAATGTTTATTTATGTTCGTATGTGTATGATGTACTGCCTGCATGCAAAATCTGTGCCCCATGTCATGCAAGGCGGCGGAGTCCAAGAAGAGGGTCCTCCGATTCCCCTGGAGGCTGGAGTTTCTCTTGGAATTGGAGGTTCAGATGGCTCTAGGCCGCCATGTGAGTGCTGGAGGGATCGACCATGGGTCCTCTGTAAGAGCAGTCGGTGGCTCTTAACCGCTAGGCCATCCTCCAGCACCGACCTTGCGTTTATTGTTGTTGTGACAAAACACTTTGACCAATACCAATTGGGGAAGAAAGAGGGTGTATTTGTCCGACATCTCCCAGGGTCACAGTTCATCACTGAAGGGAGCCAAAGGTAGACTCAGGGCAGGAGCCTGGAGGCATGAGCTGAGCACGGGCCATGGAGGGCCCTGCTTACTGGATCGCCCCCCTGGCTCATGCTCCAACGCTTTCTTATAAAACACAGGACCACTTGGCCAGGGCTGGCACCAACCTCAATGGTCTGGGCCCCCGACATCACTCAACAATCAAAAATTACCACACAGACAGAGGCCACAGGGCAGTCCAATGGAGGCCAAGTCCCCAGCTGAGGCTCCTCAAGTCAGTGTGTCAAGGTGACATTAAAGCTATGCAGCACAGGTACTATTGTATGCCAGGTACTGAATTAAGTGCTTAGGAACAGAAATAGCCTCTGTTCTTGTTGTTTGTCTTGTTTTTTTGAGACTGGTCTCACTATATATCCCAGGTTGGACCTTGCCATTGTAACTCTCCAGCCTTAGCCTCAAACTGAATTCTTGACATAGGTATTGTCTTCAAAGAATGCACCCAGCCAGAGTCAGGGTAGCTGCTCAGCCCCAGATGGAAGAGCTGCAACTGTTGGCCAGGTGGAGGGGACAGCTGGCAGTGGGGTGGCAGGGAACACTTTATAGAAGACAGATCTTAGGCTGAGTTGAAGACAAGATATAGAAGGAATGTGAAAAACAAAAGAGGGTGGGATAAAAGGCAGGATTCTCCGCAGTGTCTACTGACTGGAGAACACACTGGTCTTGCCTGAGAGGGGCCTTAGCCCTGGACCCCCTGTCTGAACATGTGACTTAGTCTTGTTTTTCTACAGAGACTCATCTTGTTTCTAGGGATGGCCAGTGCAAGGACATGGGTCTGATGAACCCTAGAAGGGCAGAGCCCTAAGAGCCTTCACAGAGACACCAGGTCTGCCTGTCACTTCACGGTGGAAGGGGACGAGCGTCCCTAAGATGCAGGGCCTGACCCTGGTGAAGGCGTCCATCTGGAAGCCCTTAGGGCTTTGTGCTGGCTCNTGCCAACCAGGACCTGGGCCTTGGAGACACTGAGGACAGGAGCTGCAGAGCTCCTTCACTTGTGGGCAGGTTGCTGTCACATGGTCTTTCCAGGTGGGGTTCAGCAAGGAGGGCAAAGGCTTCAAGTCAAAGCTAATATGACCCCAATATCTGTTGTCTCTTTCCTCCACTCTGGTCCCAGGCATCTCCTGGCCAGTGTGCGACCTCCATGAGCTGCGCTGTGATGGCTGATCTTGGTAGAGGGAACCTCAGCTGAATTCCCTCCAATCAGACGGTCCGTGGGCGTTTGCCTGTGCAGATGCTTTTCTTATATTGCTGGTTGATACAGGAGGCGGGCTCGGCCCACTGTGCGTGGTACTGTACCATCCCTGAGCACGAGGGCCTGGGCTGAGCAGGCCAAGGGCAAGACGAGCCAGTAAGTAGTGTTCCTCCTTGGTCTCTGCTCCCACTTCTGCCTCCAGCTCCTGCCTCTGGGTGACGGGACGTGCACTATAAACCAACAACAAACCCTTTCTTCTCCCACGTTGCTTTTGGCCAGTCAGCCATTTACTACAGCAACAGAGAAGCAAAACTAGAACATTCAGTTGATGTGGCAAATAGTGGAAGAGACATTGGCCTCTCTGTCCCCACAGAGACCTCTTGGAAGTCAGCAATGTCCCCATAAATGTGCTTTGGATGCTCCGGAAACTTCCGTAAGCCCTGGGGGCTGTTGGGAGAGTTGGGTGGATTGGGGGAACAGAGGAGGGTGTCTGCCTCTGTGAGCCTTATCCTCAGTCCCTGAAGGCCTGCGTGGCATGCCCCCAGACTCCCTAGCCCTCCCATCACGGCCCCTGAAGGTGTTGCCTTGTTCCATCATTTAAGAGGGCTCCCCGCCACGTCGCCATTCCAGCAAGTCAGAGAGGGGAAGAGGGAAGTACCCTTTCCTTCTTGGGACATGTTTGGACATGACACACATCCTGCTGGCCCTCTTCCCTGTGGATCAGAACTTAGTCACCCAGCTTCACCTGGGCACAAGGGAGTTGGGAAATGTAGGCTTTCCTCAAGGACACCCCTCAGGCAGCCAAGGAATGGAGGGGCAACGGCTGGCAATGAGGGGGGAGTGGGCACTGGGGACGGTTAGGAGTTTCTGCTACAGACTCTTAACTGATGATATGAGACGACAGAGAGTGCTTGTCTGGCGTGCATGAGGTTCAAGTTCAGTCTCAGCACCACTGTAAAAGCCAGGATGGGGAAACTGTACCCCACCCGCTCGAGACTCAGAGTGGGACTATGCAGCTGCCAGGTCGAGTGACTGTCGGCTGTGGAGGGAATCCTGCAGTGCCCTTGTCTTAAAGAGGCTTGGCCAGTGCCCACACTGAGCCTCCTACCTAGACTGGCCTTCTGCTGTCCCCTCTAGAGATCTGAGCTCCTCCCAACGCGCTACCCCACACCCTACTGCCCATCCCCACCTCTGAGCTCCTCCCAAGGCGCTATCCCGCGCCCTGCTGCCCATCCCCACCTCTGAGCTCCTCCCAAGGCGCTATCCCGCGCCCTGCTGCCCATCCCCACCTCTGAGCTCCTCCCAAGGCGCTATCCCGCGCCCTGCTGCCCATCCCCACCTCTGAGCCCCTCCCAAGGCGCTACCCTGCACCCTACTGCCCATCCCCACCTCTCTGTAATGGAGTTGTCCCCAGAGACTGCCCACCTACTTTGATGCCTTCATATCCCCTGTCTCATTTTGTCAGCTGTCTGAGCAATCTGGGATCTTGTGGGTCCCACAGCACCCCCAAACTTCTTGGAAGATGACAGCTACTGGATCCCTGGCTGCCGGCAGGGGTGGAGCTGAAGGTGTCTTTGGGATCTCCAGTTTGGGCTTTACATGGGTCTTGGAAACATTCTACAGTTCTAGATGTGACATGTGACCTGGGTTCAGTTCCGGCACCCATAAGGGGGCTAACAACTGTCTGTAACTCCAGATTTCTGGGGCAGGCGGCCTCTTTTAATAATACAAGTGTCAGTATGAGGCAGGGAGGTAAACTCTGTGGTTAAAGCGTGTGTACTTGGCATGCCCACACAGCCCTCATTTTCTTTCCTCAGCACCACAATAAGACAGGTATGCTGGTGCTATAATCTCAGTGCATGGGGGCAGGGGTCGACGTAGGGATCATGAGTTCAGGCCAGCCTTAGCTACATATTGAATTTGAGACCAGCCTGGACTACATGAGTTCTTATCTAAAAACTTGGAAAAAAGGGGGCTGGAGAGTGGCTCAGTGGGTAAACACTTGTCCTGCTCTTCAGAAGACCGGGGTTTAATCCAAGCAACCACATGGCAGATAACGGATCTCTGGATAACTCCAGTTCTAGGGCTCCTATGACCTCTTTGACCTCCATGGCATTGCACCTACCTACATGCAGCGCCATACACTCATACAATAAAATAAAAACTAGCCAGAGGCCATTGGTGGTGCAAGCCTTAATCCTAGCACTCGGGTAGTGCAGAGGCGGTGGATCTCTGTGAATTTCATGTCAGCTTGGTTTACCGAGTTAAGTGAGCTCCCGGCCAGCTGGTACTTTACAGGGAGACCCTGCCTCTTAAAACACCCAAAAACATAATAATAAATAAATATTTTTTTTGTCTTTTTCGAGCAGGGTCTCCCTTAGACCCAGCTGTCCCTGGAACTCACTTGTAGACCCGGCTGGCCTGAGCTACAAAGATCCCACCTTTGCTCTGCCTCCCAGTGCTAGGATTAAAGGTGTGCACTACCACACCGGCTTCTTAAAATAAAAAATATTTTTAAAGTCATTCATATACTTTATGAGGACCATAACCCAGGAGAGGTGAGGGGCTGTGAATGTGCCATTTTCTGCAAGCTGGACAAGGAGGTCTCTCTGCTCAGGATGTGGGCAGCAGGCCCCACTGGGCTCCAGAGCTGGGCATGAGGTTTCTTTTTGGGGGCTTGGACTTTGGGTTGCTCTTTCCTGGGTCATCCCTGCTTCCGGTCACCAATCAGGGAAGCAAGGCAGGTCAGTCACTGTGAGGGATGGAGGAGAAAACACAGTTCCCAGAAGGGAACAGGCTGGAAACAGTCCCGTGGCCCCCAGGTCGACGTTAGGTCCCTCTCTTTCTTCCTTTTCTTCCTTGTCGTTACAAATTCTTTTTTCTTTCTTTTTTTTTTTTCTTTTTTGTGAATGAGTTGTTTTGCCTGCATGTATATAGTGCAACCATGTGCATACAATTCCTGTAGAGGCCAGAAGAGGGCGTTAGGTCCCCTAGAACTGATTATAGATGGTTGTTAGCCCAGGTCCTTTGCCAAGAGCAGGCCATGCTATAACCCGAGGGGCCACCTCTCCAGCCCCTTCTCTGTCATTCTTATGAGTCTTTCAACTGTGACTTACCATTTTGTTTTGCATTTGTTTTTTTATCGGGCTTTTTGCTACTGTTCTTACCCCAGAAGACAGGAAAGTTCCTTTTAGCTCAGCAGGAAGTCTCTCCAATGTTCTTCAGTACACACGAGAACCCCATCTATTCCTGTAGCATGAATGCACACAAGTCCGCATTTACCCAGATGTAACTTGGATTTCAGTCCTAGTTCCTGGGAACACTTACCAGAATTAGTTATCTGCCTGAGACAGTGATGTTTTCTGTGACAGGTGTTCTGTTCAGGTTCTCAGCTTGCTGTGGTGCTGACGACAGCTATTTACCAAGCCCATGTGTTGCCGGGACTGACAGAGGAATGCCACGTCTAATTAGGAGTCCTTTCTGCAATCAGCCCAGTGGTCCGCGCGGCCGCTCCTGCCCTCCCGGCCCCCTTTTCCGCCCCTGCGGCGCAGCCTGGGGCAGGGTTTTCTCTCCCCGCTTACCCCCACAATTATATCACACCAGGAACAAATCAAGTAACCATAGTTACATCATATCACCATAGTTATACCAGACCCAGGGCAGGTCAGTTAACGAAGAGGTTTTCAGTTAACAGTAAGTTTCAGTTAGGCTGGGTGGGAGGACTTGCTACCTGGCTACTTATAAGTTTCCCAGCTTTGTGGGAACCATGTGCCCCCTGAAACTGCAGGTGTGGACTTCGTGGCTGGCTGCAGTGGGAGTGGCTGGGCAAACACACCAGCAAGCAAAAGTCAGCAAGAACAAAACAGAGTTAGTTTTACCATTTCAAGGTGACTCGGTTTGTAAAGTTCTCAGACCAGAATCCCAGGCATCCAAGGAACTCACATAAAAAGCTTGGTAGCTCTGGCATGGGACCGAAGTAAGTCCCAGCACCCCAATGACAGCTAACGACCCACCGTAAACTCCAGTTCTGGGGGGATCTGATGGCCTCTTCTCATCTCTGCAGATATTTCCTTATAAAAATTCATAAATTTAGGGCCTGGATAGATGGCCCAGCGCGTTAAGAGCGCCGGCCTGCTCTTGCAGAGGACCCGGGTTCCAATCCCAGCACCCACAGGGCTCTGAGATAACAAACCACTTTTTTTCTGTAACTCCAATTCCCAGGAGAACTCCAGTTTCCCGGGGGGATCCAACCCTCTTCTGACCTCTCGGCATTGCACACACGGGTGCACCAGACTACATGCAGAAAGTTACATTTCATTACACAATGAAAAAAAATAAATATAAAAAAATAAAAAACTGTAAAAAACTTGGACATGTTGACACCTGTTTGCAATGCCAGCACTGCAGAAGCTGAGACAGGTGGTTCCTTGGGATCAATGGCCAGACCAGCCAGATCTGCAGTCTGCAGGTCCCAGTGAGAGACCTCCCCCCAAAACACAAAGTGGGCCATTCGTGATAATACCACTGGATGTTCTCTGACACCACACATACACAGACATATTGTGCACATGCATCTTCATATAACACCACATATTCATGCATTACATGTTCACATAAATAAATTTTATCAATAAAATACTTGCACATATGTGCATCTGCAACTTCATACATGTACACAAACATGGAGCAAACATTGCACATGCAGCCTTCATACATTACAATATGCACACATACTAATGCCAAGGCTCACAGCGAATGGGCTGATTTCTACACAGAGAGTTTTCTACGCATCAATTCAATTCCCTCAAAACCTTATTACTTAGGTACTGTATTTATAATTACTTTACAAATGAGGAAATGAGACTTAGATTATATAATTTCCCCTAAATTTATGTGACAGTGCCACGTTAGGGATCCTCTAGATTTCTGGGGTTCTCTTTCCTTCTCATACTGTTTTTAGAAGTTGTTTTGCATTAAACCTCACAGGCTAAGCAATTACTTACACATTGGTCAAGAAAAGAAATGAAATACAAAAAAGAACTTTGTTTGTGGAGTGTCGCCCCAGGCTGGGCTCAAATTCTCTATGTAGCTGAGGCTGACCTTGAACTCCGCTCCTGCCTTCTACCTTCCATCTACCGTGCTTCTACCCCGATGACTTCCCTGTACAATGGAGAGTGTATGCCACTGTGTGGTGACTGAAAACCCAGTGCTACATTGGTTCAGTATAACTCACTTGAATTTTACATTTCTTCACCCAAATGAATAAAGATTCATCTGGCCAAGCCTAGTGATGCATGCTTTTAATCCCAGCACCCAGGAGGCAGAGGCAGAGGCAGGCAGATCTCTGTAGGATTGAGGGCCTGATCTCCATAGGGTAGTTCCAGGACAGCTTAGGGTTCTATAGGACGCGCCCTGTCTCAAAAACAACAAAAACAGCAAAAACTATCTAGCCCATATTGACTATTTGTAGCTCAATAGGGGACAGATACCTGGCACCCTCAGCAGCAGCAGATGGCGGCTGAGTCCCCTGACATCAGGCTGAGTATCTAATGGCCTTTCTCATTCTGTGATTTTTGTTAGTTAAAATTTTGGTCTTTCCTAAAAATTCCCTACCCTCACCTTTTTTATTAGTGTGTGGATGCATGTGAGATTGTTGATGGCCTATGCACACGTGTGTATACAGGTATGTATGCCTGTGCAGAGGCCAGCGGAGGACATCTGCTGTCTTGCTCTGTCACGCTCCCCTTATTCCCTTGAGACAGGGTCTCTCAAGGGACCTGCAGTTGTGAGCCAGCAAGTCTCAGCAATCCTCCAGCCCCTCCCGCACTCCCCCCCTCCTGGGGTTAGGAGAGGTGTGTGTGTGTGTGTGTGTGTGTGTGTGTGTGTGTGTGTCTACATGCAGCTTTTATTTTTGTCTTTTGAGACAGGGTTCTCCCTGTAGCCCCAGCTGGACCTGGCAACTCACTCTGTAGCGGACTCGCCTGGCCTTGAACCTCAACAGAGCTCCTCCTGCTTGCCCTCCCACGTGCTAGGATTAAAGGCGTTGCACCACCAGGCCTTGTTTGCAATGCAGGCTTTTTTAGTTTTTTTATTTTATTTTTTTTTTTTAATTTTATATTTCTGTATGTGTATGAAATGTACCGTCTGCATGCAGTCTGTGGCACCTGTGTCGTGCAATGTCGCGGATGTCACAAGACGAGGTTCTAGGATTCCCCTGGAACTGGAGTTCTCCTGGAATTGTGCTGGAGTTTCAGACGGTTTTGGCCACCATGTGGGTGTGGGGATCGAACCCGGGTCCTCTCAGAGCGGTCGGCGCTCTAACCGCTAGCCATCTCTCCAGCCCTGCACGCAGCTTTTTTAAAAAAAATGTGTATGAATTGTTACTGTCTGCATGTAGGTCTGTCCGCAGAGGTCAGAAAGGATGTCAGCTTCCCTCGGACCATGACAACTGGGGTTAAAGCCGGTTCTCAGCCGCCCATGTGGGTGCTGGGGATTGGGAACCCGGGTCCTCTGCAAGAGCGTCTGCACTCTTAACGGCTAGGCATCTCTCCAGCCCCCCATTGCAGCTTTTTACATGTTCTGGGGATTTAATTCAGGTCATCAGGCTTTCATAGCAAGTGATCCTACTCCCTGAGCATTTCTGAGCCACATTTCCTCCGTTAATTCATCGGCATCATTTTCTGAGGCTCTGTCTACCTTGCTTTCTTTTGGTTTTTTTAATTTTTTTTTTATTAATTTTATATTCTGTTTATGTGTATGGAATGTACTGTCTGCATGCAGGTCTGTGCACCCGTGTCGTGCAATGCCGCGGAGGTCAGAAGAGGGTCTCGGATTCCCCTGGAGCTGGAGTTCTCCTGGAATTGGAGTTTCAGATGGCTCTAGGCCGCCATGTGGGTGCTGGGGATCAAACCTGGGTCCTCTGTAAGAGCAGTCGGTGCTCTTAACCGCTAGGCCATCTCTCCAGCCCTCTACCTTGCTTTCAATTGCTGTGACAAAACACTTTGACCAATACCAATTTGGTGAGGAAAGGGTTTATTTGTCTCACATCTCCCAGGTCACAGTTCATCACTGAGGGAGCCCAAGGTAGGAACTCAGGGCAGGAGCCTGGAGGCAGGAGCTGAAGCACGGGCCATGGAGGACCCTGCTTACTGGATCGCCCCCCTGGCTCATGCTCCAACTGCTTTCTTATACAACACAGGACCACTTGCCCAGGCATGGCACCAACCTCAATGGTCTGGGCCCCTGACATCACTCAACAATCAAAAATATACCCCACAGACATGGCCACAGGCCAGTCCAATGGAGGCAATTCCCCAGCTGAGGCTCCCTCAAGTCAGTGTGTCAAGTTGACAATAAAGCTATGCAGCACAGGTACTATTGTATGCCAGGTACTGAATTAAGTGCTTAGGAACAGAAATAGCCTCTGTTCTTGTTGTTTGTCTTGTTTGTTTGAGGCAGGACCTCACTATATAGCCCAGGTTGGCCTTGACATTGTAACTCTCCAGCCTTAGCCTCAAACTGAATTCTTGACATAGGTATTGTCTTCAAAGAATGCACCCAGCCAGAGTCAGGGTAGCTGCTCAGCCCCAGATGGAAGAGCTGCAACTGTTGGCCAGGTGGAGGGGACAGCTGGCAGTGGGGTGGCAGGGAACACTTTATAGAAGACAGATCTTAGGCTGAGTTGAAGACAAGATATAGAAGGAATGTGAAAAACAAAAGAGGGTGGGATAAAAGGCAGGATTCCCCGCAGTGTCTACTGACTGGAGAACACACTGGTCTTGCCTGAGAGGGGCCTTAGCCCTGGACCCCCTGTCTGAACATGTGACTTAGTCTTGTTTTTCTACAGAGACTCATCTTGTTTCTAGGGATGGCCAGTGCAAGGACATGGGTCTGATGAACCCTAGAAGGGCAGAGCCCTAAGAGCCTTCACAGAGACACCAGGTCTGCCTGTCACTTCACGGTGGAAGGGGACGAGCGTCCCTAAGATGCAGGGCCTGACCCTGGTGAAGGCGTCCATCTGGAAGCCCTTAGGGCTTTGTGCTGGCTCTACTGCTTGCCTCCTATGTGACTTGGACACGTGTTGGCCTCAGTTTCCTCATCTGTAAAAGAGGAAACAGCCCCAGTCCTATCTCAAAGGAGCCTCGTGAGGATTACAGGAAGCCATGTGACCTCAGAGCCCTGCCCTCAGAGTGGCAGGCATGGAGGTACCAGGAAGGTATCCCTGTAGAATAGTGTGGGGCAGAGCCCTGTGACATCATCAGGACCAAGAGATATAAGGAGGATGGAAAGAGACTTGGGAAGCAGGCTTGATCAGCCAGAGCCTCGGGGAGGCTGGGGGAGGGGGCAGTGACTTACTCCCTCCGTCAGAAATGACCCCTATGGGGCTGGATTGACAGCTCAGCGGCTAAAAGCACTTGTGCTCTTACAGAGGATCTGGACTTGTTTCCTGTCACCCACACGGTGACTTTCCCCCAAGAGTCCAGACATGCTGCTAGCATTCAGTTCATCCTGTGGGAGAATCATACTGATCTCCCTGAAGTAACACAGAGAGGGAATGTGTCTAGAAAGTTCCCTGGAGACTCACTCAATCCCTGACTTTAGAGATTTAGATTTAGAAGTCCACACTGGATCCCTTCTGGCTCTCCTTGCACTACTGATGGGACCCTGGGATGAAGCTGCAGCTGTGAGCACTACACACACACATGTGCACACACACACACTTGCAGGTGCCTGGACACACACGTCTCAAGAGTTGGATTTTTGTGTGTCCAGGCACCTGCAGGTGAGTTCTCCTTTACAGAGAATACAGGATGCCTCCTTGCACACCTATGCTGGGACTCTCCAGCCAGAGAACCACTGAGCCATCTCCGCAGTCCCCCTAAGTTGTTTTTAAGTGCTATTAAGTGGATTTTAAAAAAGGAGTGTGTGCATACATGTGTGTGTGTGTGCATGTGCCACATCATGGTGCACATGTGGAGATCAGAGAACAACTTGCTGGAGCTGGTTCTCTCCACCATGTGTGTCAGGGGCAGAACATCGGGCTTGGCAGCAAGTGCCTTTTCCTATTGAGCCCTTTTCACCGGCCCCGGTCCAAGCTTTTAAAATCAAATACCTAGTATGTTCTTAGGGTTGGAAAAAGATCTGTGTAGAGGATTATTACAATCTACAGAAAGTACTGCTTTTCTTTAGTTTTAAGTGCCAAATAGGCCAGAGTTATTTTGCTTTTGGCTGAGGACTGCCATATGTTCAGAGCAGAGCAGGAGAATGCAAGTTTTCCCATAAAATCTAGTTCTGCTATCATATACTATGTGACCTAAAGCATCCATCCACCCACCCACCCACCCATCCATCCACCCATCTACCTATCATCTAGCCATCCACCCTGTCCATCTATTCATCCACCCACCCATCCATCCATCCACCCATCTACCTATCCATCCACCCACCCATCCATCCACCCACCCACCNACCATCCATCCATCCAACCAATCTATCCCTCCATCCATCCCATCCACCTATCGCGTCACTTCCATCCATCTTTACCCTATCTATCCTGCATTCCACTATTATGTTTCCTTCTCCGCTTTTCATCTGTCCACTATCATTCATCTATTCATCCACCTTACCATTCATCGCATCCGCCGCACCCAGCATCATCGCGCCGCCCACCAGTCCATCCATCCACCCACACAGTCCATCCATCCATCCATCATTTCCCATCCGGCATCCACACACCCATCATCCACCTCAACCACCATCCACCCACCTTTTTCCATTCCATCACCACCACCATTCACCACCATCCATCCATCATCATCCGTCCTCCATCCATCCATCATCCATCACCCATCTCATCATCTACTTACCTATCCATCATCCATCTACCATCATCTCTCCATCATCCATCCACCATCATCCACCATCATCACAATCACTATCAGCCACCCTCCAGTGTTCATCCCTTATTCTATCATCATCCACTTATTCATTTACTATGCATCCATCTATCTTTCATCTGTCTCCTATTCCATCCATCCATTCGACCACCCATCCAATCCATCTGCCCTACGGCCAGTCCATCCATCCTTCCGCCCACCCATTCACATCCATCTTCCCACCCACCATCCATCCACCCAACCCTGCCCATCCACCCACCCATCCTCCACCCATCCCCATCCATCCACCCACCCATCATCATCCATCATCACTCCATCATCACATTGCCACCCACCCTCCATTCAGTCCGCCACCCACTCCTCCCCCACCCCCACCTCATCCATTCACCCATCCACTCCATCCATCCATCCATCCATCGCCCACAATCCATCCCATCATCCAATCATCCATCCATCCATCAATCCAATCCATCTCCATTCATCCATCCATCCACCCACCTATGGAGCTTCAACTCTTACTTGTAAAATAAGGGAAATGAGGTTGGGGTTGGTATTTGTTTTGAGAGAGTTGTCTTCAAGTGCATATGTGTGGAGGTGCGTATGTATATGTGTGCACTGCATGTGCAGGCCAGAAGTCCACCTCAGGTGTCTTTCCTCAGGAGCTGTCCACCTTGTTTCTCAAGACAGGGTCTGTCACTTGGACGGCGGGCCTTCCAACTAGGCTGGTCTGGCTGGTTATCAAGCCCTGGGTATCCTCCTGCCTCCACCTCCCAGTGTTCCGTTCACAGCCATAATAGTTTGTTTTTAAAGTTGTATTCCTGGAGAGATGGCCTAGCGGTTAAGAGCGCTGACCGTTCTTACAGAGGACCCGGGTTCGATCCCCAGCACCCACATGGCGGCAGAGAACCGTCTGAAACTCCAATTCCAGGAGAACTCCAGTTCCAGGGGAATCCGAGACCCGCTTCTGACCTCCGCGGCATTGCACGACACAGGTGCACAAACCTGCATGCAGACAGTACATTCATATACATACAGAAATAAATAAAATTAATAAAAAGAAAACAAAAAAAATTTTTTTAAAGTGTATTTCCACTTTAAGCTTTGCTTCACACAAAGCGTCCCTGGCTGAAAACTGGATGCAACAGAGGGTCCCAAAGGACCTTCCCAAAGGCAACGGAATATCTCAAGCCAGATCTTTTTTTAAATCGATGTCCCTGCAGTGTGTGACATGAAGATAAAATGGTGCATAATGCAGGGTCAAGATAAACAGACCATAGGTGGGAAAGCCTGTTGGGGAGCCACTGTGGTTAAGACCCTCATCATCACATCATTGTCATCGTCAGACAGTGAGTGGATAGGTAGTGAAAATAGACCCACAAGAAAATACAGCTGGAATTTCAGCCTGCAGTTTAGAGCCAGGGAGACTTGCAGGTCCCCACGCAGGGATTCCGAGACTTGCTGCAGCTTTCCTGGGAATCTGTTCCCAGCACCTCCCCCCCGGGGGGGGCACCTCCTGTCAGCTTCCCCTGAGAACTCATCTTGCTACAGGGGAAGAGCTGGCCATCCAACTGTGATTGGCTAAGCTGGAGGTCGTTGCTAGGTAACCAGTCTAGCGAGCCTTGGGGAAGAGTGCAGCCTAATCTTCCATCCCGGATCCATCAGGCGCAGCAGCACCACACAGCTGATTCCCGCACACCCAGGAACAGGATCCCCAGCTGCTTAAAGGCTCTGTCTCTGACCGCCCTCTTTCTTCAGTGTTCCACCGGTGTGGGGGAGGGGGAGACAAGCCTGTGTTCTAACTCTCTGGGTCATCTTGGATAGCTGGTTGACTCTCTGGACCACAGTGTCTCTTTTAGACTTCAGGATTTCATTCGTTCATTCATTATCTAGGCACATTTCCTGTTTATAAATTGCTTGTCAGTTCCAGACACTACATTGAATGCTAAGGATTAATGAAACCCCTTTAATCTTGGAAAGAGGGTAAATATTACTCATTTAATCAAATAAGATACAGATACATCAAATTACCCCTTTGTTCCCCTTCAATGATTTTCCTACCCCCCCCTTTTCCATAACCAAGCTTGTAGACATCCCCAAGCTGTAGAAGACATTGTATATTGCCAAATAAGACTTAGGATCCCCCACATTTTGGGTATATACCATCTCAACCCATATTTTACTTTGCCTATACCTTGATAAAGATGTGGGGGAGGATTACTATTTTGCTCAGATGAAATCTTGAGAGTCAGAAATATCTAGATGCTTGCTTCACCATCACATGGGGAATTACTAGCACAGCCAGGGTTGGGCACTTACCGTGAGGAGGGAGCTCTCAAAAATGTCTGTCTTATAATCTGACAGAGTAGGCGTTTTGTCATTGTCATTGTTGATTTGTTTTGTATTGTTTTGGTTTTTTTTCCAATCAGGGTCTCATGTAGTCAAGGGTGCCTCCATTTGCTCTGTAGCAGAGGATGGCCTTGAACTTCTGATCTTCCTGCCTCCACCTCCCAAGAGCTGGAGTCACAGACTTAGACTACCACACCCAGTTTATGTGGTGCTGGGGATGGAACCCAGGGCTTCATGCATGGTAAGCAAGCACTCCACTAACTGAGCCACATCCCTGCCCTAAAGTGGCATTTTCATCCACATTTTAAAAAATATACTCGCCAGGTGTGGTGGTTCACGCCTTTGATCCCAGCACTTAGGAGGCAGAGGCAGGCGGATCTCTGTGAGTTCAAAGCCAGCCTGGTCTATAGAGCAAGTTCTAGGACAGCTGAGGCTATAGGGAGACCCTGTCTCAAAAAGACATATATATATATATATATTATATACACTCTTCGATATATGTATTAGTCATTTTTCCGTTGCTGTGATAAACACCATGACAAAGGCCTTATAAAAGTAAGAGTTTAATTGAGCTAACGATTGACAGCTCCAGGGAATCAGAGGTCCATTTGTGGTGGGAGGCATGGCGGCTAGAGACTGGAGCAGCAGGCCAAGGGTAACATCACGGCAAAGAGGCATAGAAAGCAGAGAGAGTACACTGGAGAACAGCAAGGTTTGTTAAACTCCACAAGCCTACCCCCAGTGACAATGCTTCCTCTGAGCATGGCCACACATTCTAAGACCTCGAAAACGTGCCACCAAACTGAGACAAAGAATTCCTGAATACTTAAACCTATGGGGACACTCATTCAAACCACCACACACCACACACCATACAACTATTATAGTATATATAATATATATATATATATATAATATAACAGAGGCAGGTGGATCCTCGAGTTCAAAGGGTCAGCCTGGTCTAAAAAGTGAACCCAGGCCAGCTGAGACTAAAGGAGACCCTCCCACCAAAGACAAAAAAAAAAAAATATATATGAGTAAATATATATGTTATATATATACACCGCAACACACCCAACAACATATATACTCTTTTATATATATATAATTTATAGATATAAAAGCGTATAATATATCTATATATGATAGTATATAATATTATTAATATAATATAGCAGGATATATTATATATCACCTGTAGCCCACTGTCTGAATCTCACTCTGAGATGGCTGGCCGTTGACTCACAAAGATCCAACCTGTCCTCTGCCTACCAAGTGCTAGTATTAAGCGTCGCCACCACACCCAGCTATATATAAACTCTTAAAGTCACTTTTTAAAATAAGTAGGTTTGGGGGCTAGACAGATGACTCAGTGGTTAAGAGCACTGGCTGCATTTGCAGAAGACCCCAGTTTGGTTCCCAGCACCCACATGGTGGCTAACCAGTTCCCAGGTATTTGACACCCTCTTCTGGCTTCTACAGGCATTGCATATATGTGGTGCACTTACATACATTCAGGCAAAATATGCATACACTTAAAATAAAAATAAATGGCTTTAAAAAATGTGTGTGTGTTTGTGTGTGTGTGTGTGTGTGTGTGTGTGTGTGTGTGTGTGTGTAGGTCAGAGGATAGCCTGTAGGAATTAGTTCTGTCATTCCACAATGTGGGTCCAACAGATTGAACCCAGGGCATCAGGCTTGGTGGCCCATCTTATCCTGATCCATCGCACTGGTCCCTCTCATCCCCATTTTAAAGATGGCAAAACTGAGGTTGAATAAAGTATTTAACTGACTAGGGATGGCCCAGATGGCACTTGCAACACTGGGATTGAGGCAGATGTGCCTGCCTTTGCAGACTGGGCTCTTTGTAAGAGACCTATGTGGTTACCGAAGATGATCAACCTCTAAGTGGCTGAAACTTGGCGCTGTGGCTTCAGTCTCCACAGCTCAGCAGCTCATCACCTCTGTTTTTCTACTGAAGTTATGTATGAAGCCCGAGTTGAACGCGCTAGTTAAAATAGTCAATTCTTGCCAGGCAGGAGTACTTACCCTGTAATCCCAGCACTGAGGAGGCAGAGGCAGGAGGATCAGGAGTTGAGTGCATTCTCAGATATACAGCAAGTTTGAGCCAGCCTAGGCTACATAAGACCCTATCTCAAAAGTATACACATATATGTAATTGATTCTGTCACCTGTCTGTCTGGATGACCTTGTCATCAAGGTTTCACTGGAGAGTCCTGTCACCAATTCCTTGTGTTCAGAGTTTTGTTTCCCTTCATTTACACAACCAAACATTGAATGTCCACAGAGACTGGCTGGGTGTAAGGAGGTTGGCTCTGGAGAATCCCCAGTCTACTGGGAAGTTTCCTGAAGGGCCTTTTGTGGTCAACAGGGACGGCCATTGAGAGGGGAGGGGAGGGCCCTGTAGCTCTACCTGGGAGACCCTCCTCCTCTGAGCAGGAGTGGACAGATAAAGCTAGCAGGGGCTGGTGTGGGGGCAGCTAACTTGGAGTTTCTTGACCAGGGCACACTACACAGAAATGCAGCTTTCAAACCCCACATTGCTGTGGTCAGTGTAGAAACTGTGGCCCAGCCTGGCCTCCTGGAACTTGGAGAGTGGCTGTATCAATGTCTTTTCTCACTGCTGTGACAAGGCACCTGGCAAAAACAACTTAAGGAAGGAAGGGCTTGACTCAGCTCACAGCTCCAGGGTGCAGTCCAACCTGAGAGGGATGTTGTGGTCAGGAGTTTGAAATGGCCTGATGATCTGAGCTCCATTGCCAGGGCCTACATGGTAGAGGGAGAAAACCAGCTCCCAAAAGTTGTCCTCTGACTTCTGCATGTGCATGGTGCACATGTACATACACACACACACACACACACACACACATACATACACACATACACACACACACAGTAGTAGCGGCAATAACAAGAACAACAACAACAACAACAATAATAATAAAGCAGAGCCGCTGATGACAGACACACACAGAAACCCGCAGATGAGCGAGAAGATGCAGAGATGAAGGCACCTTGCAGTGTGTGCCTTCAGTAAGCATCCAGGAAGAATTTTAAGCTGAGCACCAGACTGAGAGAAGCCAGACACCGCCCCCTCCCTCCTCGGCTGTGTGAGTCTGGCTGGCGCACAGCTGATTTCCAGATTGAACCATTTTCAACGTGAGTGCTTTGGAAATGTCAATACTATTTTGAATCTGCTGCCGCTGTTTGGTCCCTCTCACAGCTCCTCCCAATAGCTAAGAGTTGACTGAAGTGAATCATGTGCTAAAGCCACAGTTACAGTGAGCATTACACGTTAGAAATTCTCATACC
Source organism: Rhizomys pruinosus (assembly GCA_009823505.1). NCBI lineage: Eukaryota > Metazoa > Chordata > Mammalia > Rodentia > Spalacidae > Rhizomys > Rhizomys pruinosus. The sequence continues at coordinate 109,467 of VZQC01008739.1, read as the reverse complement.
TTTGACCTGACATTCCAACTAATTGGAATATGTCCTAAGAGAAGAACCATGGAACTGGGCAAATAATTCAGCAAGAACTGCTCCTTGTGGTATAATTTAGAACAGGAAACAAAGTAATTATCCAGGTCCTGATTGAGGACCTGCTCAATAAACAATGACCCAGAGGCTGGGGAGACAGCGCAGTGGTTATGAGCACTGGCTGCTCTCACAGAGGACCTGGGTTCCATTCCCAGCACTCACACTCTAACTCCAGTTCCAGGGGATCCAACACCCTTCTGGCCTCCATGGGCATTGCACACATGTTGTGAACATACATACATACAAGCAAAATACTCAGACACATAGAATAAAAATACGTAAATTAAATGTCCCGAAAAGAGAGTTTTCAGGGTTTCTTTTCTGCGTGTATGCGAATATTTTTGTTTTAAAGACAGGGTATGCCTGTAGTCCCAGCTGTCCTTGAATTTACTTGCTACATAGACATCTCACAGCAATCTGCCTGCCTCTGCTTCCTAAGTGCTGGGATTAAAGTCATGTTCCACCGCTCCTGAATGTGCCTGCAGAGGTCAGAGGACCACTTGCAGGAGTCAGTTCTCTCCACCACGTAGGCTCTAGGGATTAAACACAGATTGTCAGGCTTGATAACATGTGCCTTAAGGCACTGAGCCATCTCTCCAGCCCCTAAAGGATATTTTTTAAAATTTTTATTGAGCACATTTCATACAACATTTCTTAATCAAATTTAGACTCATTCCCCCATCCATGCCCACCCCTCATGCACCCCCACCCCCCGTCAGAGCTCATGGATTCTGTCATACACAAGTCTTGTCTTGCATCTTTTTCTCAGTCTTTTATAAGCTTTTCAGTGCACAAGTTTACTGTTTTGGTCAGTTCTTTGAATAGGTTTTTCTCTCTCCTTTTTTGTTCCCATTTGATTTTATGTTATTCCAAAATATGCATATATACACTCTGCACATAAATCAAAGTTACAAAATCTGAAAATAAACTATAGGTTAATTCCAAAGCACATTTAGAGATTCACAATTTATTTATTTATTTATTTTTGTGTGTATGAATGTACTGTCTGCATGTAGGTTTGTGCACCCATGTCATGCAATGCCGCGGAGGTCAGAAGACGGTGTCGGATTCCCCTGGAACTGGAGTTAAGACGGTTCTCAGCCGCCATGTGGGTGCTGGGGATTGAACCCCGGTCCTCTGCAAGAGCAGTCTCCGCTCTTAACCGCTAGGCCATCTCTCCAGCCCTGAGATTCACATTTTAACAGTAAAGTTGCATGCAGGTAAAAAGAAGTATAACTTTACATTCTCTCTTTTTTTCTAGAATATGAATATTAATATTCCTACATGATAGAACACACCATAGGATTACGTAAGGATAAATTATGAATGGTTGTAGCATGTATCAATAAAAAGAGAAAATATTATTTTACAAAATATTTTTAGTTGTTAATGTATATTATAGGAGCTGCAGAGGTGGCTCAGCAGTTAATGGCACTCGTGATCTTCTAGGGGCCCTGAGTTCAGTTCCCAGCACCCATGTCAAGCAGCTCAGAACTGCCTGTGACTCCAGCTGTAGAGCATCCAGCTTGGCCTTCGCCTCCCCAAACACTTGTAGCACACATATACACATATATAAATTGGCATGAAGACAGGAATGTTGGCCCACGCCTATAATCCTAGCACTTGCGGGATGGAAGCAGGTGAATCGGGAATTCAAGGTCATCCTCCACTCTGTGGTGAGTTCAAAGCCAGTCTGGATTACATGAGACCTTTCCTGAAAAAAAACAAGGGATGGGCTTGCAATAGGGATCAGCAGATAAACGTGCTTGCCACCAAGCCTGAGAGCTGAGTTCAGTCCTCCAGGAAGGAGAGAATGAACTCCCGTAATTTGTCCTCTGACCTCCACAAGTGTACCTGTAGTGTGTGTCTGTGTGTGTGTGTGTGTGTGTGTGTGTGTCTGTGTCTCTGTGTCTGTGTCTGTGTCTGTGTGTGTGCATACATAGGCACATAAATAAATAAATAAATAAATATAATAAAAATAGGGTTAGAGAAATGGCTGAGTGGGCAAAGTGCTTGCTGAGAGGGCGTGAAGCCCTGAGCTCCCTCCCCAGGACCATATAGAAACCTGGGTGCGGTGCTGTGCAGTGCAACCCTGCACTGGGGGCAGGCAGGAAGAGATGGTCTTTGGGACTGGATGGCCAGCTAGTCTAGGCTGGTGAGCTCCAGTTAGAGACTATGTCTCAAGAAATAAATTGGACCCAGGGCTGGAGAGACAGCTCGGTGCTTAACAGTGAATATTGTCTTTGTAGAGGACCTGTGTTAAGTTCTCGGCACCCACTTTGGGCAGCTCACAATCACCAGGGGATCCAACGCCCTCTTCTGACGTCTGTGGCCACCTGCACTCCACACATATACATATGATTAAAAATAAAATGTAGCCAGGGGTGGTGGCGCACGCCTTTAATCCTAGCACTTGGGAGGCAGAGGCAGATGGATCTTTGTGAGTTCAAGGCCAGCCTGGTCTACAGAGTGAGTTCCAGGACAGCTGGGGCTACAGGGAGACCCTGTCTTGAAAAGACCAAAAAAAAAAAAAAAGTAAATAAAAAATAAGGTGGGGAAGAACTAAGGAAGACACTGGATACTGCCTTCCGGCCCCCACATAGGCCAGTGAATCTCTACACACGTGCACACATACACCATAGACAGAAACAAACAAACAAACAAACAAACAAATAAATAAATAAATATTATCAGCAAGGACATGCTATATTAAGGTTTTTTCTTTTTTAATTAAAAAAATTTTTTTTAATTTATTACTTTTTATGTGTATGAGTGTACTGTCTGCATGTAGGTAGGTACACCCATGTTGTGCAATGCCGTGGAGGTCAGAAGAGGGTGTCAGATTCCCCTGGAACTGGAGTTAAAGATGATCCCTAGCCACTATGTGGGTGCTAGGAATCGAACCTGGGTCCTCTGGAAGAGCAGTCGGCTCTCTCAACTGCTGAGTCATCTCTCCAGCCCCTATATTAGGGTTTTGGGGTGGGTTTTTTTGGGTCTTTTTGAGACAGAGTCTCTCTGTAGCCCCAGATATCCTGGAACTCACTATGTAGACCAGGCTGGCCTTGAACTTACAGAGATCTCCTTGCCTCTGCCTCCCAAGTGCTAGGATTAAAAGTGTGTGCACCACCATGCCTGGCTCTATTATGTTTTCAAAAGTAAGTTGCAAATAAATAAATACATAGTCTGAGAAAACAGACCAAATGTCATTTCTGGTTGGAGGAATTCTAAGACTTTTTTTCTTTTTGCTATTCTGCATTTTCATTTAGTTCAGCTTTGTTTGGGGACTTATGAGACAGGGTCTTTGTAGTCCTAGATGATCCCAAACTCCTGGTCCTGCCTCTGCGTCCTGCATGCTGGGCTGACAGTACCTTCTTCGTGCCTGCTCTTACCTGATTTTAGTGGTGTTTATTCCCCACGATAGGTGTGTGCTTTGTCTGACACCAGTGTTTCCTTCCATCTTCCCCAGTGTAGTTCAGACTGGTTGGACAGGCCGAAGCAGCACCCTGGCCCCAGGTGACAGCAGGGAAGTCATTGACCTCTGTCAGGCCACTGGCTACTCATTAAGAATTCAAAAAGCAGTGCACCAAATAGTGGCACACACCAACCATCCCAGCACTGCAAAGGTAGAGGCAAGAGGATCAAGAGTTCAAAGCCATCCTTGGCTACATGGGTTAGTCTGGGCTACATGAAGCTCTGCCTCAAAAAGAGGGGGCAGGGTGCTAGAGAGATGACTCAGTGGTTAAGAGCACTGGCTGCTCTTGGAAAGAACCCAGGTTTGGTTCCTAGCACCCACATGAGAGCTAACAACTGTCGGGCAACTTCAGTTCCTGGGGATCTGACACTTCAAGGACATACACATGATGCACTTACATGCATGCAGGTAAAACATTCACACATAAAATAAAAATAAATAAATCTGAAAAGAAAAAGAATTCCAAGATGGTTCTCATTTCCAGTGTTCCTGGGTGAGACTTCTGTGCAGTGGTATCCATTGCTGAGATTGCCTCACACCCTGCCAGCTGGCCACCACCCTTGCTGGAGGGAAAACACTGCGCATGTCCACACTTGGTAAAGCTGACTTAGCTGAAACTGCAGGGCCTCGCAACCTGGGGGTACCTGCTCATAGCCGCTCATAGCTGAGATACTCTGCTGCTTAGGGTGCCCACTAATCAGATGCAGATGCAAGCTGAGTGTGGGTGAGAGATGGTTTGTCACCATGGCAACCCAGGCTCCCTCAGCTTCTCCATCCCTGGGATTGGTCCAATACCCAGCAATATTTCAAAGGTTGGTTTGGACTCAGGAGAAAATTACTGCTTGCCTATGAGACTTCTGGAAACAAGTTTTTCTCTGCCCCCATTTCTAGTCTACACAATAGTACCCCAGCATCCTGTCCCAGCTGTCTTCAGAAGTATCCAGGTGTGGCATCATCTGTGAACTGTGAAGAATGACAGGCACATATACCATCCCTAGTTTTGGTTTGATTCCAAATTGCTGTGTAACTTTGGGTAAACCAGTTGACCATTCTGTGTCTCTGGCCTTCTGTTTATGAGCAGGGGAGTTAGGCATGTTGTGATTACTTCCTTGATTGACTGCAAGCAACTTGTCAGAATGAAGAATCTCAAAACTGGAAACTCAACCCTACTGCCCACGCATGGATCCTTCCCATAAGCTCTCTGACAGATGTACTTATGCAAGCCTGGCTTGGCTACCTCCCAAGGCAGACAGCTTAAGACTTAGTGTCTCTGTTACTGTTTGACATTAACAGTTTATTTTATTTTATTTTATTTTGGTCTTTTTGAGACAGGGTCTCCTTGTAGCCCCAGCTGGACTGGAAGTCACTATGTAGACCAGGCTGGCCTTGATCTCACAGCAATCTGCCTCCCTCTGCTTCCTGAGTGCTGGGATTAAAGGCAAGTGCCCCCTGCCTGGCTACTGTATTTTTATTTTATGTGTATGAGTGTTTCTCTGAGTGTATATATGTGCAACGCATGCATGCAGTTCTTGAAGAGGCCAGAAGAAGATGTTGGGTCCCCTGGAGCTAGAGTCACAAGCTATTGTGAGCCTCCACGAGGTGCTGAGGATGGAACTGAGGTCCTTTGCAAGGGCGCCAAGTGTACTTAACCACTTAGCTATCTCTCCAGCTCCATTTTGAAATTAACATTAAGCAAATCTTTTACTTGAGACATTTCATATTCAAATATTTGATTAAGGGGGCTGGAGAGATAGCTCAGTGGTTAAGAGCACTGGTCCTCTTGCAGAGGACCTGGGTTCAATTCCTAGCATCCATATGGTGGCTAGCAACCATCCATAAGTCCAGTTCCAGAGGCTCCAACACCCTCTTCTGACTTTGTCAGGCATTGCATAACATGAGTGCACTTATGTATATGTAGACAATATACTCATAGATGTAAAAATAATAAATCTTGTACAAAAAATATATATAATAAAAAATAAGCATCAAAAAAATAAAATATTAAAAAATAAAAAAAATAAATAAAATATTTAAAACTAAAGGCCGGGCATGGTGGCACATAGCTTTAATCCCAGCAAAGGCAGGTGGATCTCTGTGAGTTCAAGGCCAGCCTGGTCTATATAGTGAGCTCCAGGCCAGCTAGAGCTATACCCTGTCTCAAAAAGACAAAAAAAGTATTTAAAAAAAATAAATATTTGTTTCAGGACTGAATGCTGTAGCTCGGTGAATAAGCATTTATTTACTGTGAACCTTGGGTTCAATCCTCAAAAACTATATATGTAAATATATGTATATATGTATATATATTCATATTCCTGGGGCTAGAGAGATGGCTCAGCAGTTATGACTACTTGCTGTTCTTGAAGAGTACCTGGGTTGGGTTCCCAGCACCCATACTGGGCAACTCATAACTGCTTCTAACTCCAACTCCAGGAGATCTGACTCAGTGAGGGAGTTTACACGAGAAGCATGTCCAGGCAGTTGGCACAAGTCACCCTTGAGGGCCTCCTGCCCCTTCTGCTTGTACCAAGGACATAAAGAAAACAAACTTGAAATCACATCCACCTCCTTGCACTCACCGCCTCAAGGCTACTCCTTCTTCTTCCCTACCAAGCAGAAGGTGGCCCATAGGCCAGGGTCCGTGTCCTTTGGTAATGACTTCCAACTTCATATGTTTTCAAAACTGAGTTCCCAGTTTTCAGAAAAGTCAAAGGAGCAGGCCCCAGGCTCCCAGATTTTCTCCTCTCCCCGATGAGCCTTGATAGAAGATTGGATTATCCATCTGGGGCTGTGTTTCCATTGGTAGAGTGGTCATGTAGCCTGCATGAAGCCCCGGGTAGCAGCCCCTTTACTGTATAAACCAGGCAGGGTGCATGCCTATAACCCCAGCACTGGGAGGAGGAAGAGGCAGGAGGATGAGGAGTTCAAGATCGCCCTCAGCCATAAAGTGAATGTGAGGCTTGCTAAGTGGGAGTTGGCCGCTAAGCAATTGTCCTTGTCATTTGGGAGTCTTCCCACTGCATTTGTGTTTTTGTAGGATATGGAGGAATGTGGTCAGGAAGCAGTGTGGAGACAGGAGATTGGAGAAAGCGACAATGTCCTTTTGTGACTGATTTGAAAGTTTCAGATGTATGGCCACCTGTGGTCAGGGACCAGGATACCTGTGGTCAGGGACCAGGATGCCTGTGTCCCACATGGCATTGGTTGCCTAACTGTGGGCTCCTAGGACCTGGGGACATCTTCCTTCATCGCCTGGCTTTGCCCCTCTCACAGGCCTGAATCCTAGGCCTCTGCATTGTGGGGTTCAGGATGAGATGAGGAGGTCCCGGAGGCCCTTGCCGGCCTTGGCTGTCTAGCTGATGTTGCCTTTCCCCTCTTCCTCCACAGAAGAGTACCTCAGAGTCCTGAACTTGGGTCTGGCAGAGGTGAAGAAATCCTTTCTAGGGCCGTTATCCCCGTCCTGCAAGATGGTGCAGATGATGCGTCAGTTTCTGTACCAAGCACTGCCTGAGGATTCCTACAAGTTTGCCACCGGGAAGCTTCATGTGAGCCTCACTCGAGTCACCGATGGGGAGAACGTGGTGGTCTCGGAGTTCACGTCTAAGGAGGAGCTGATTGAGGCAAGGCCCGGCTGAACCCAGCCTGTGCTACCTGACCTCCACCCCTCCCTCTCTTCCCTGCATCCCTGGCCCTCTTTTCCTTTATGTGGACATCTCTTCCAGGAGCAGAAAGAGATGAGATGGCTCAGGGATTCAGGCCCAAGGCCAGCCAGACCTGGCCACCAGCCTGGCAGGTCCTATTCCAGATCCCTAGGCTCTACCTCCACCTCTACCCTGTAGGACCTCTGGGCTAAATCTAGAGCTCCCCAGACATCCAGAGGTACCCCACAGAGTCCCATGGCTCCTGCAGGACCTCCAGGCCTAGGTACCAGTGCACCCCGAATTTTTAGAAAGGTCAAGGAGAGTACAGACCTCTGCTTTCTGTCTGTTTCTCCCAGTGAGCTTTAATAGAAGATTGAATTATCAGTCTGGAGCTATAGTCCAGTGAGTCAAGTGCTTGCCTAGCCTGCAGGAGGCCATGGGTTCAATCCCCAACACCATATAAACCAAGAGAATTAGAAGTTCTAGGTCATCCTTGGCTACCTAGTGAGTTTGAGGCAAGCCTTGGCCACATGATACCTTGTATCAAAAAAAAGTAAAGAAGGTATTCATGCCTTTCAGTACTCAGGAGGCAGAGGCAGGCAGAGCTCTGTGAGTTCAAGGCCAGTCTGGTCTATTTAGCGAGCTCCAGGCCAGCTGGAAGTAAAGGGAGACCCTGTCTCAAAAAATACAAATAAATAAATAATAAATAAATAAATAAGAGTACACACTGCTCTTACAGAGGTCCTGAGTTAAAGTTCCCAGCACCCATGTTGGGCAGCTGCATACATATGTACACACAAACACACACACACACACACACACACACAAACGCACATACACACACACACACACACACAATATGTATATATTTTTTAATTACAAAAAAGTAAAGATTGAGTTTTCCCTGATCATGTTCCCATTAGAAAAGCGTTTGCCTCCACCCCACAGACCTCTGTGCTGGGCTCAGGGATGTAGATTTTGCTCACCAGTCGTGACAGCTGAATGGCTCCCTGGCTTCGCCCAAATTTCTTTCAGGACAAAGGCTCTTATGTCTCTCATTTCCTTCTCTCCTCCTTGTAAACCATGGGCTTGCTCCCTGTCCTCCCCTTTCTGGGGGTGGGGGTGCACACACAGCAGGTCCTCAGGTCCCTTGGGTCATTAGCTCTCCACTCTTCAAGGCACACTCTCCACCCCACCTCTTCCCAGGCCACCCATGGCTGCAGTCTCTCTCCCAGCCTCTCCTCACCCCTCTCTACCAGGACAGCTACAGCCCATCACACTCAAGCCAGGCCTGGGCTCCCTTCCCTCTTCAGCTTGGCTTCCTCTGCTTGGAGGCTCCTCTGTCTTGCCTGGGCATTTCCCTTCGTCCCATCCTGCCCTTCCCTGTCCTTTGGGGTCCACAGCACCTGTGTTTTCTCTCTCTCTCTCTCTCTCTCTCTCTCTCTCTCTCTCTCTCTCTCTCTCTCTCTCTCTCTTCCTTAGATAAGGTCTCCCTGTAGCCCCAGCAGGCCTGGAACTCACTCTGTAGATCAGGCTGACCATGAATTCACAGAGATCCATCTCCCTCTGCCTCCCAAGTGCTAGGATTAAAGGCGTGCACCACCATGCCCGGCCTAAAGACGGTTCTTAGCCGCCATGTGGGTGCTGGGAATTGAACCCGGGTCCTCTGCAAGAGCAGTCGGCGCTCTTAACCACTGAGCCATCTCTCCAGCCCCATCCACCTTTCTCTACAGTACTCTGGTCTCTCTGCCGCACCCACATCCAGGAGTGGCTTCTCCCCCCCTCTGGCCTAGGGCAGATGCAGATGAATGGTCACTCTCTCATGGGTTTCAGGGAAGGCTGGTGGTCAGCAGGAACCCTGACGATGTCAAAGCTACCCTCTCTATTTTATTTATTTATTTATTTAGTTAGTTAGTTAGTTTTTTTTTTAATTTTATTTATTTCTGTATGTGTATGAATGTACTGTCTGCATGCAGGTTTGTACACCCGTGTCATGCAATGCCGCGGAGGTCAGAAGAGGGTGTCGGATTCCCCTGGAACTGGAGTTCTCCTGGAATTGGAGTTTCAGATGGTTCTCGGTCGTCATGTGGGTGCTGGGGATCGAACCCAGGTCCTCTGTAAGAGCAGTCAGCGCTCTTAACCACTAGGCCATCTCTCCAGCCCAGTTAGTTATTATCTTGAGGCAGGGTCTCCCTGTAGTTCCACTCTCTTGGAACTCACTGTGTAGACCAGGCTCACAGACATCCACCTGCCTCTGCCTCCCTAGTGCTGGGATCAAACGCACACACCACCACACCACCTTCTATCTAGCTGAGACATCAGGGTCTGATTGACCTAGTAGGTTACCAAGGAAACAACTAGTTAGAGCCAGGATAGGAAGTAGACTTGGGGCTCTGCTTCCTAGGCCATCACCCTCACTTTAAGGAAATGGGGACCAGTGGGGAGTCTGTGGCACCTGAGTCCTTACCACCCATCCAAGGACCTGCTTTGTTACATCTCAGTCCTGTCTCTCCCTAGGCCCTGTATTGCAGCTGTTTCGTCCCTGTCTACTGTGGACTCATCCCCCCAACATATCGGGGTGAGGTAAGTGAGGGAGTTTGAGGTATGAACTGGGCCCTGGGGGCACCTTGAGAAGAGGAATGTTTTCTACTCAGAATTCCTAGTGTAACGGGGCTGGAGAGGTGGAGAGGTGGCTTGGCAGTTAACGGCATTTGCTGTTCTTACAGAGGATCCGGGTTCATTTCCCAGCATCCACACAATGGTTAATTTGTAGTTCTGTAGTTCTAGTTCCAGGGGACCTGCTGCCCTCTTCTGGCTCCCATGGGTATTGCATGCACATGGTGCACTTATATTCACATACTCAATACACATAAAAAGAAATAAACAAATTAATTATTTAATTAAAAAAGAATTCCCAATATAGGTGGATGCCTGGAGTTTTTTTTTATTTTTTTTACTTTTATTTATTTCTGAATGTGTATTAATGTACTGTCTGCATGCAAGTTTGTGCACCCATGTCGTGCAATGCCGCGGAGGTCAGAAGAGGGTGTCAGATTTCCCCGGAACTGGAGTTCTCCTGGAACTGGAGTTTCAGACGGTTCTCTGCCGCCATGTGGGTGCTGGGGATCGAACCCAGGTCCTCTGCAAGAGCGGTCGGCGCTCTTAACCGCTAGGCCATCTCTCCAGCCCCCGGATGCCTGGAGTTTTAAGGGGAGCTGCTTCCAACTAGATTAAGGTCTTTTCCAAACCCACCAACCCATCACTGAGTCCAGGAAGTCGGGGCTCCGAAGGCTTGCTGCATTCTCTCATATAACAGTGTATAGACTACAGACCCCCAAACACAGGAATCTGACACCCTGACTGATGAGGACCTCTGAGCCACCTGGGTCAGTGGTCACAGGTGTTCATGTGCCCATGAGTCACTCAGAAGGCTTTTAAGATAATAGGGACTGTGGTCCAGTAGGTCTGAGCAGGCCAAGATTCTGCACCTCTAGCCAGCCTCAGGGGTGCCCTGCAGCTGGTTTCCCAGTCACTTTCTGGGTACTGAAGGTTACCCCAGGCCTAGAGATTAGGGTTCAGGTTAGCAGGCCCTTCTTAGGCACCCCTGGGAGGGAGAGCCTCAGTATTGGTTACCTCTTGTTCAGTTCATAGATGAGAGGTGGGTGCCCCAGGAAGCAATGGGAGGGGCTTGGTCTCCTGTGCCATCCAGAGGGTGGGCCCCACATAGAGGCCAGTGCCACCAAGATGGCTGAGGGAGGACGGTCGGGGCCCAGAGTGTTAGGCTGGGAATCTGGAGGCCACTGTGAACACAGGAAGTGACCTTGGGCCACACCACCACTATTTACTCTGGGGACCTCAGTCTCCAATCTGGTCCTAGAGGGACTTGTGGCCGCTGCTGCCCAGTGGCCGCTGCTGCCCAGTGGCCACAGTTCCTCCGTGTCCGCCATGACCCCACTGTGTGTCTCTCACTCTGGCCCTACAGAGATACATTGATGGCGGCTTCACAAGCATGCAGCCCTGTGCCTTCTGGACCGACTCCATCACCATCTCCACCTTCAGCGGACAGCAGGACATCTGTCCCCGAGACTGCCCTGCCATCTTCCATGACTTCCGAATGTTCAATTTCTCCTTCCAGTTCTCCCTGGAGAACATCACACGCATGACACATGCGCTGTTCCCCCCGGACCTGGTGGTGAGAGGCAGGCGAGGTGGGGTGGGATCAGGAGCCGGTGGGGGCCTCCACCCACTCCACCCACTCCACTCCACTCCACCCACTCCACTCCGCCCACTCCACCCACTCCACTCCACCCACTCCATCCACTCCACTCACTCCACTCCATCCACTCCACTCCACCCACTCCACCCACTCCACTCCACCCACTCCACTCCACCCTCTCCACCCACTCCACCCACTCCACCCACTCCACTCTACCCACTCCACTCAGTCTACTCCACTCACTCCCTGTCAGTCCCTCCCGCTTCCTCAGACCTGCATTAACCAGTTGTGCGGCCCTGATCAAGCCTCCAAGCTGCAGTTTTCTCCTCTAACACAGGATGGTATCAGAGCCACTGGTGACAGTGGGCACCTACCAGCTGCTTCCTCTACGAGGGCTGAAACATGAGCCAAATGCAGACTGTGGCTTGTTTGTGAACAGCTCAGAGTTAAGAAGTTTGCCTTTTTTTTTTCTTTTTTGGTCTTTTTGAGTCAGGGTCTCCCTGTAGCCCCAGCCATCCTGGAACTCGCTCTGTAGACCAGGCTGGCCTCGAACTCACAAAGATCCACCTGCCTCTGCCTCCCAAGTGCTAGGACTAAAGGCGTGCGCCACCACGCCTGGCAGAAGTTTGCCATTTTTAAAAGGTTACTAAAAAGAAAAAAGATCCAGAACTGAGGATGCAGCTCAGTTGGCAGTGTGCCAGCCTAGAATATGGGCAACCCAGGAGTGGTGGTGCGTGCCAGCACTCAGGGGGCAGAGGCAGGAGGAGCAAGACTTCAAGGTCATCCTTGCATATATGCAGAGCTTGAGTCCAGCCTGGGCTACACGAGACCCTGTCTTAGGAAGGAAGGAAGCTGGGGGATGGAGAGATGGCCTAGCGGTTAAGAGCGCCGACCGCTCTTGCAGAGGACCCGGGTTCGATCCCCAGTACCCACATGGCGGCTGAGAACCGTCTGTAACTCCAGTTCCAGGAGAACTCCAGTTCCAGGGGAATCCGAGACCCTCTTCTGACCTCTGCAGCATTGCATGACACGGGTACACAGACTTACATGCAGGCAGTACATTCATACACATACAGAAATAAATAAAATTTAAAAAAAAAAAGGAAGGAAAGAAGAAGGAGGAAGAAAGAAAAAGAAAAGAAAAGAAAAGAAGAAGAAAAGATAAGAACAGACAGAAAAAGAAGGAAATAAGAAAGAAAAAAGAAGAAGAATAAGAAAGAAATAGAGAAAGGAAGAGAAAATAAGATTCCTGGAGGATGGAACAGGGCCAGGGTTTAGGTGTTAAGAAGTAGGAGAAGTGGCAGGAAATGGCTCCATGGGTAAAGAAGGTTGCTTCCAAGCCTGAGGTTCTGAGTTCAGTCCCCAGGACCTACATGGTAGAAGGAGAGAACTGACTCCACAGTTGTCCTCGACCTCACATGTCCCACAATACAGCACATTATACAAAATAAATAAATAAATAAATGTGATAAAAATAGCAATGGGAGGGGCTGGAGAGATGGCTCAATGGTTAAGAGCACCGACTGCTCTTGCAAAAGACCTGGATTGATTCCCAGCACCCTTTGGCAGCGAAGGAACTGATCCTTTTAACGACCATGGAGTGTGGCACGCTCCTTTAATCCCGAGCAGCTCAGAAGGCAGAGGCAGGTATCCTCTGGAGTTTACAAGCCAGCCTGGCTACAGGTGAGTTCCAGGCCAGGCTCGGGGCTCACGGGAGAACTGTCTCAATATATATCAATGTGGAAAGAAATGAAATGAAGAATCCTGCAAAGAGTCTGTGCCAGTTAAAGCCCCAAATATTTTCCTATCTAGTGTTCTCTAAAAAAAGTCCTGTTGGGGGAGGGGGCTGGAGAGATGGCCTAAGCGGTTAAGACACCGGAAGTCTTTTTTTTTGTTGCAGAGGACCGGGTTCGATACCACCAGCACCACAATGGCGGCTAAGAACCCGCCGTTTAACTACACTTCCAGAGAAAGCAACCAGTTCCAGGGGAATCCGAGACCCTCTCACCCTCTTCTGAACCTCCATGCCGATTTGCATACGACTACGGCGCAGTCACACGACTGGGCAGACAATACATCATACACATAACAAAAAAGATTTTTAATTAAAAAAAAATTTTTAAAAAAGCCTGTGGGGAACCCCTCCCTCCCAGCATCCTTTGTGACGCCACTACCTCCCCCATTTGACAGATGTAGAAAGCGAGGCTGTGAATGGTACAAACAACACAGCTAATTAAGGGCAGCATGAGGATTTGAACCCAGACCCCAAACTCTGTCCCTCCTGAGACCCAAATGTGCAGTCTCTGAAACATCCCATGTCTTCTATGGCAAAGGTTACTGATGCCCTGGGAACAGGTGATACACACTGACACCCTCTCGGGACAATGTCAGAAATCACTCATCAGCTCTCATGGGCAGATAGGGTGGAGTATAGTTCAGGTGCATGTGTGAGTGTGTATGAGTGTTTTGCCTGCATGTATGTAAGTGTACTGTGCACATGCGATGCCCAGGGAGTCAGAAGAGGGCAGTGGTTCCCCTGGAGCTGCAGTCAAGGATGATCCTTAGCCAACCACGTGGCTTCTAAGAACTGAGCCCAGTGCTCTTAACCCCTGAGCCATCTCTTGTGGCGCAGCCCATGTGTGACAGCTGGGGCTATAGGGAGACCCTATCTCAAAAAAGACCAAAAAAAAAAAAAAAACAAAAAAACAAAAAAACCCCAAAACAAAACTCATGACAACATTCTAGAGTGAGACTTTGTGGCTCTGGGTGGGAAGGGGACACTGGCTTTCCAGGTCACTGCAGCCTCATTCATTTCCGGCGTCTTCACCCAGATCCTGCAGAATTACTACTACCGCGGCTACGATGATGCTGTTTCATACCTTCGGAGGCTGAGTAAGTGCCTGCAGAGGGAGGGAAGGCTGGAGAGTGGGGCGGGGATGAGATTGGAAGGCTGGACAGAGGACAGTCTCCTGCAGCTGAGCCCAGGATAGCTGGACCTGAGTGTAGAGACCCAGCAGCCTGCACTGCCCGAGACAGGCCTCTGGCTGTGGGTTAACTCATGGGACAGTGGCTGGGGCATTTCAAGGCACATGCTTATGAATTTAAAAGGAAGCCAGGGGTGGAGAGGTAGCTTACTTGGTAGAGTGCTTGACTAGCACACACGAAGTCCCAGGTTCAATCCCCAGTATCCCATAAACCAGGGGTGGTGGTGCTCACCTCTGATCCCAGCATTCAGGAGGAGAAGGCAAGAGATCAGAAGTTCAAGGCCAGGCTGAGCTGCTGAGGCAGTCTCCTGGGGATGTGACTAGCTACATTTGAGTGATGTACCAATCAACGAATCAGAGAGAAGGACCCTTGACTTGGGTTGGCTTGGAAAGGTAGCCCCACCCCTGTGTTTCTTCTGACCTTTATCAGATGGACTGAATGCTCTAATTCCATGAAGGCCATGGTTTGGGGGGAAGAGAAGAAAAGATCTTTTCATGTTTCAGGTTAATGGCTTAGAACATGGTTTCAGATCCAGATCAAAGGATGCTTGCCTAATACTGGGCTGGCCTTTCTCCATGTGGTTACACAGTCTTTTTAGCAGTTGTATAATATTTCATCACAGTTGGATACAACACTTGTTTCATCATGACTTCGAGTTCCCAGCGTGCTTTATTGTAAGGCTGTGCAAACTTTTCATCTGTGTGACTTAAAAAAAAAAAGTTTTTGGCTGGGCCTGGTGGTGCACACCTTTAATCCCAGCACTTGGGAGGGAAAGACAAGCAGATCTCTGTGAGTTCAAAGCTGGCCTAATCTACAGAGCGAGTTCCAGGCCAGCTGGGGCTACAGGAAGACCCTGTCTCAAAAGACTCCAAAACAAACAAACAACAACAACAACATTTTAGGCTGAGAATAGCGATGCATGGGACTTTCCCCCTAGGACATATTTATTAGTTTCTGTTTTCAAATGTGCTTTCCCTTGCTTTCTCCAGCTCCGTTATCCTGCCCCCTTACTTTCTTGTGGGTGCTTAGTCCCACCAAGGGGTCCAGGGACTGGGGAGAACAGAATGTCAGAGGGAAAGAAAATGGGTTCTGGACACAAACTGCCCCCACTATCCCCAGGCTGGGTGACTATGGGAAAATTGCCCCTATAATATGTAAAGAGAATTTGCACCCTAGTTCCCAACACTTACTAGCTGTGAGGTCTTCTGCAGGTAATTAATCCCTAGGTACCTCAGATTCCCTGTCTGTAAAGAGGGGGTTGGATGGTGGTATCTATTAGGAAATTTTACCATGAGGATGAAGTGACCCACATAAAACCTTAGCATGGTGCTCACATCAAGGGTGGCTCCACTGGGAGCGTCCTGATCATGCACCCCTCCCCCCGAACCTGGGGACTGGGGGGCTGGGGAGAGTCCTTTGCCCACCAGCAGGGGAGCCCTCCACACACTTCTGGATGGTGCTGTTTGTCAGCGATCTAGGGTCTGGAAGATCCCACAATCTGATACTTGGATTTGGGGACTGACTACTTCCTCAACCCAGGACAGCCCTCTGCCCCCCTAGTCATAGCCTGGCCTCCTCCACACAAGCCTGTCCTCTGGAGCACTCTAAGGTAAAGTCACCGTCCCCCCAGGCTGCCTGTGATGCACACTTCCTCTGCCAGGTGGCGTGCATGCGCGCTCGAGGCGCTCTCCCTCCACGCAGTCGCTGGGTTTTGTCCTGGCACAGGGTTGTGAGCAGGAGCCACTGACACGTACTAAGAAATTCCTGTCGGTACCCAGAGCCACACTCTGAGTTCCTATGTGCTATGGGGAAGCACCCAGATCGCTTTCTGCATGGGTGGGAGAGTCATCGAACCCTGAAAGGTGCCCCCCCTTCAGTCACCCTCATATCCTTCTTCCTGCCTCCTTCCCAAGGGCAGCCTCTCGAGCAGCCTTCTCAGCATCCTGAGAAGCTGGCTGGCAGGGGTGCCAGTCTGTACCCAGGTTCCTGCAGCCAGTTTACCCCCCTTGACCCCTCCCTCCATTTCTTCCACAATTCGATAAAAATTCTCTTACACAAAAACCATCCATCCCCCTCAAGGCTTTCTGGAGGAGCTGGTGATGTGGCTCAGTTGGAGAGTACCTGCCTAGCACCTGGGAAGTCCTGGGTTTGACTGGCAACACTGGAGAGCTGGGGGCAGGAAGTTCTGAAGTTTGACGTCACCCTTGGCTACATAGTGAATTTGCAGCCAGACTGGGCTACATGAAATCCTGTCTCAAGGAGAAAAAGATTCCCAGACCCCTTTTCTGATAACTCCCACTTTTCTTCACCCCGTCATTACAAAAGCACTTTGATCCATTCTCTGTCATTATAGGTTAAGTCACATGTTCTAGTTTTGACATCGAAGTCTCTTCTCTGGACTCTTTCCCTCATGTAATTATTCTGAGATTCATCTGTGCTCTTTGAAACTATAAATGGCCATTCCTTTCCTTTATCTCTGACACTCCATTACCATTACTTAAATACACCTCAGCTCACATATCCATTTATCTGTGCGTGTG
Source organism: Rhizomys pruinosus (assembly GCA_009823505.1). Classification (NCBI taxonomy): domain Eukaryota; kingdom Metazoa; phylum Chordata; class Mammalia; order Rodentia; family Spalacidae; genus Rhizomys; species Rhizomys pruinosus. The sequence continues at coordinate 92,535 of VZQC01008739.1, read as the reverse complement.
CGTATGTGTGTGCACCTGCCTGTATAATGTTCGTGGATGTGTGCACACACCCATACGCATGAGCCTGGGAGCCAGGGAGGACGATGAGAGTCCTTCTGTCACCCTCTCCCTTATTTCCTTGAGAAAGTCTTTCTCCCTGAACCTGAGCTTGACAATTTGGCTAGACTGGCTGGCGGCACGCAGCCCTAGATCTGCCTGCCTTGGCCCCTAGCACCGGGATTACAGGCATGTACTTGTATATAGGTGCTGGAGATCTGAACTCAGGTCCTCATGCTTACACAGCAAGCAGTCTACTACTAGCCCAGCTAGTTGCTTTGTGTGTGTGTGTGTGTCTTTTGATTTCTTTTTTTAAATTATTTTATTTTATTTTTTTTAATGTGTATGAATGTACTGTCTGCATGTAAGTTTGTGCAACCATGTTGTGCAATGCCCCGGAGGTCAGAAGAGGGTGTTGGATTCCCCTGGAACTGGAGTTAAAAGAAGGCTCTCAGCTGCCATGTGGGCGCTGGGGATCGAACCTGGGTCCTCTGCAAGAGTAGTCAGTGCTCTTAACCGCTAGGCCATCTCTCCAGCCCTGTGTCTTTTGATTTCTTGAGACAGTATTTCATGTAGCCCAATCTGGTATCGAATTGTGTAGGTGAGATTGGCCTTGAAGGCCCAATCCTCCCGCCCCTGCCTCACAAGTGCTGGGATTACAGGCTTTCTGTCCAACTCCTTCCTCTGCCCACCCTCCCACCTTTAATATGCTTTTATAAATTTATTTTTGTTTTTTTGTTTGAGACAGGGTCTCCCTGTAGCCCCAGCTGTCCTGGAACTCATTCTTTAGACCAAGCTGGCCTTGAACTCACAGAGATCCACCTGCCTCGCTCTGCCTTCCGAGTGCTAGGATTAAAAGCATGGGCTACCACACCCACCCACTCCCCCTTTTCAAATTCATTTACATTTATTTATTTATTTATTTATTTATTTATTTATTTGAAAGGGTTTATTCAGCTCACATCTCCTGGGTCGTAGTTCATCACTCAGGGAGCCCAAGGCAGGAACTCAGGGCAGGAACATGGAGGCAGGAGCTGAGGTACAGGCCATGGAGGAGTGCTGTTCACTGGCTTGCTTCCCCAGCCCATGTCCAGCCTGCCTTCTTTTTTTTTTTTTTTTTTTTTTTTTTTTTT
>VZQC01008739.1:43981-91293 GCA_009823505.1 Rhizomys pruinosus | reverse complement strand
GTCTCCCTGTAGCCCCAGCTGTCCCGGAACTCATTCTGTAGACCAGGCTGGCCTTGAACTCACAAAAATCCGCTTGCCTCTGCCTCCCAAGTGCTAGGATTAAAGGCGTACACCACCACGCCTGGCTCAACCTGCCCTCTTATACAGTACACAACAACCTGCCCTCTTATACGGTACACAACAACCTGCCCAGGGTGGCACCACCCATAGTGGGCTGGGTCCTCCCACATTGCTCAACAATCAAGACAATACTCCACAGATGTGGCCACAGGCCAATCCAATGGAGCCAATTCCCCAATTGAGGCTCCCTCAACCCAGGTGTGTCAAGTTGACACTAAAGCTATCCAGCACAATTGAGCCCTTGTCAACTTGACACACAAAACACATCACTATCAAACCACCACCTTTCCAGTTCTTGTCCCCAAGGTATGATGTTAACATTAATCACAATGTAACAGTACAACCTTAAAAGCCCCTCTTAAAATAACCAAACACTTAAAAGTTCAGCCTATTAAAAGTCTCTTAACTGTGGGCTGCTGTAAAATCCAAAACAAGTACTGTCTTATTTCAAAGGGAAGAATCAGGTACTCTCAAACAAAACCTAAGTCCAGCAAAGTAGCTCAAGTCTGGACACCTGGGATTCACTCACGATCTTCTGGGCTCCAAAGGGTTTTGGCAGCTCCCGTTCTCTGACTCTGCCGTCCGTGGCACACACAGCTCATCTCGCAGGCCCAGGCCGACTCCATTCCACACCTGCTGCTGCTCTTGGTGGTCATCCCACGGTCCCGACATCTCCAAAACGCTGGGGTCGCCACTAAAACTGAGGCAGCACCTTCACCAATGGTCTCTTCTGACCCCTCCTGGTGCAAAGCCTCAGCTTCTCTCCATGACCCCTGCAATCCTGGGGTCTTCACTGCTACCGAGGTGCACTTCCACCAATGGTCTTTCCTGACCTTTCACAGTGCCAAGCCTCGGCTGCTCTCTGTGACCCCCTCTAATTTCAACACCAGAACCATATAGGACTCTTACACACTACCAAGTCCTGATTCTGCCCTGACATGGAGGCTCGAGCCCCTTCTGGAACATAGTTTCTGTGTGCTGACCCTGAAGAAATTCTTCCTAGAAGAGTTCACCACAGTGATGCTGGTCTCTTGTTATTTACAGCTGATTATTCAGCCCCAGCTAACCAGCATTAATTGTCCCAGTAAAACAAAAGATTCACTTCAGGTTCTGGTCTCTTGTTACTTACAGCTGATTCTTCAGCCCCAGCTGACCAGAGCCCATAGATTAAACAGTCCTGATGATCTCTGCTTCCCTTTGAAACTAGAAACTTCACAACCCAGGCCTCCATTGTCTACAACTCCTTCAGCAAAACTGCTCCAAGCTCCACAGCAACAATCTTTAGGCATTCAATGATCTTCCCAGCCCAAAGTTCCAAACACCTCCACAAATCCTTTCCCAAAATGCCAAGGTCAGTTCTGTCACAGCAATAGCCCACTCTCTGGTACCAATTTCTGTTCTAGTTTGTCTTCCATTGCTGTGACAAAACACTCTGACTGACACCAACTTGGGGGTTTATTCAGCTCACATCTCCTGGGTCGTAGTTCATCACTCAAGGAACCCAAGGCAGGAACTCAGGGCAGTAACCTGGAGGCAGGAGCTGAGGTACAGGCTGTGGAGGACACTGCCCACTTGCTTGCTCCATTTACCTTTATTATGTGTAGGAGTGTTCTGCCTGGATGTGTAAGTGCACTCATGTTATTTGACACCCAAGGATGTCAGAGGAGGGCGTCACCCCCTGGAACTGGAGTTACAGATGGCTGTTAGCCACCGTGTGGGTGCTGGGAACTGAACCTTTGTCCTCTGGAAGAGCAGTCAATGCTCTCAACCACTGAGCTGCCTCTTCTCCCCCTTTGTTAAGGATAGTTTCTGATTAAAAAAAAAAGTTTCTGATTTAGAGAAAAAATATGAAATTAGTACGGGGTTCCTAGTCTTTGCACCAGTTATGAATGTCCTGATTTATTTGATTTAATTTATTTTTGAGACAGAATCTCACTATATAGACCTTGAACTTGCAGAGATCCACATCTCTGTCTCCTGGGTATTGGGATTAAAGCAATGTGACATACAGTCTGGCTAATTTTTTTAATTAAAAAACTTTTGCTGGGTGTGGTGGCACACGCCTATAATCCCAGCACTTGAGAGGCAGAGGCAGGCAGATCTCCGTGAGTTCAAGGCTAGCCTGGTCTACACAGCAAGCTTCAGGCCAGCTGGGACTAAAGGGAGACCCTGTCTCAAAAATCCAAAAAAATACAAAACTTTTTAAAGCCAGGTTTCTTGGTGCACGCCTTTAATCTCAACACTAAGGAGGCAGAGGCAGGTTAATCTCTGTTAGTTCAAGGTCAGCCTGGTCTATATAGCGAGTTCCAGGGCAGCTGGGGCTGCAGGGAGACTCTGTCTCAAAAAGCAAAACCAGGGGCTGGAGAGACGGCCTACTGGTTAAGAGCACCGATCACTCTTGCAGAGGACCCGGGTTCGATCCCTAACACCCACATGGTGGCTGAGAACCATCTTTAACTCTAGTTCCAGGGGAATCTGATGCCCTCTTCTGACCTCTGAGGCATTGCACGACACGGGTGCACCAACCTACATGCAGACGGTACACTCATACACATACAAAATAAAAATAAAAACAAAAAAAACAAAAAAGCAAAGTTTTTAAATGTTTTAATGTCTCACATTGTTAAATGTTATCCTATGATACATATAACATGGTAAATATTAGTAAATTAATGGATATTGAAACTTTTTAAAATTTTTTTGTATGAGTGTACTGTCTGCATGTAGGTTGGTGCATCCATGTCGTGCAATGCTGTGGAGGTCAGAGGAGGGCGTCAGATTCCCCTGGAACTGGAGTTAAAGATGTTCTTAGCCGCCATTTGGGTGCTGGGAATCAAACCCTGGTCCTCTGCAAGAACAGTTGGTGCTCTTAACCACTGAGCCATCTCTCCAGCCCCGAAACTTTTTTTTTTTTGTCTTTTTAGCCCCAGCTGGCCTGGAACTCACTCCGTAGACCAGGCTGGCCTTGAACTCACAGAGATCCGCCTGCCTCTGCCTCCCAAGTGCTAGGATTAAAGGCATGTGCCACCACACCCAGCTGATATTGAAACATTATTAACTAAAGACCACGGTTTAGACTTAAGGCATGGGCTACCACGCCCAACCCCCAGACTTTTTTGTTTGGTTACTGTGGTTTTGTTTTGAGAAAAGCCTCTCTGTGTGTCCCAGGCTGGTTTCAAACTCATGATATTCCTGCCTCAGTGTCGGAGTTTATCATCGGCTGAATAGTCCTTTATACATGCGTGGCTGACATCCACATGCTATTTGTTGTTCTTCTCTCCCTGGGTTAGCTCCAGCAAGGAGAAGGGAGGGACTGCCAGGAATTTTACCAGAGGAAATAGATAAGTAAAGTAGAAAGATATACAAACATACAGACAGACATACAGACACAGGCTCAGAGAAAACCCGAGGGAATAGATTCAATTTTAATGTTGGAACTCAAGGCTTTTATACTAACTCAGGCATGGGCTGGAACAGTACACACAATTGGGGGCTGGGGCAGGTAATTGGGACAAGGGAACCTCAGGCTAAAATCCAGATCAAAGTTCTTTCCTGAGAGATTAAAGGACAGTGCAGACTTTCACAGGTCTGTGAGAGACAGCAGGGGTCAAGGCTGTCAGGTAGCTGCTTTTATGTACTTCTGCCAAAAGAATAGCGACACCTCAGTGAGTGCTGGGAGGGCAGGTGACAGCCTGGGGGTTCTTGGGTTTCTGGAGATGACTTGTCTCCTTCCACTAGATTGTGAGCTCAAGAGACTGGAGCTGCCATGCTTGTTTTCCTCAATATAAAGTCAAGTCCATAAAGGAAGGTGTCGGGAAGCCCCGATCTGATCTGTTTTTGAAAAAAGCCCTAGAAGCCCTTGTGCAGGTGTCATGATGACACCTGGCAACACTGTGGTTAGCGTCATCACCTGTGACCTGAACTGTTGTGTCTCTTAGATGCTGCCTACCTTGATTCTCCCTGCAAGAGAGTGATTTTCCCTCGGGTGGAAGTGTACTGCCAGATAGAGCTAGCCCTTGGTCATCAGCCCCTGGATCGAAGTCAGCCAAGCCTCCAAACACAGGGGAACACTATAGAAGAATTCTCGAAACCCCACCCACCAGGGGCTCCCAAAGAAGATGGAAGTGGTGACCATCCCCAGGTGTCCCCATCCCCGAAGACACCTGAATCCACCTGTGAGCAGCCTGTGGAGTCACCCAAGCTGCCACCTGCACCACCGCTGGCTCCTCCTGAGCCTGGCCCAGTCAGGACACCTGAGCTGCCCACTGGCCCCAGTGACATTTGCCTAACAAATCCTCAGATGCAAAACTCAGAGCCAGGGGTAAAGGACAACTGTAAAGTGGACTCAGCTTCTGAGGACCCAGGGACAATGGACTTGCCACGTGCATTGCCCACCTCCCTCCCAGCCTCACACTCTCCCAGCTTGCTAGCTGGACCACTGCCACCTGTTATATCACCTGAATCCCCTCAGCAGCAGGTGCAGCTGTGTGGACTGCAGCTCAGAACTCCACAGTTCCAGGCAGCCCCAGCAGCCAGGGCATCCCTGGGACCTTCAGCCAAGGGGATGCTGGGAAGGTCACACCTCTGTCCTTCAACATCACCTACCCTGCCACAAGTGGAGGAGATGGGCCCAGAACACTCACCAGGTATAATCCTCCCGGCTCTAGCCCTCAGGCAAGCTCTTAACACCTAGGGAGAAATACCACTCTAGGGGGAGGGTTGGTGGGTGCCATTAGCAATCTGCCATAGAAGCCACCACCATGAGCTGGAAGGTTAAGGGTACTTGCTGATGTTGCAGAGGACTGGGGATCAGTTCCTAGCACCACATTGGGTGGCTCACACCGTCTTCTGATTTCCAAGTGGAATGTACACACGTTGTACACTTACATACATGCAGGCAAAACTCATACACATACAGATTTTCTTTTAGAGGACAGGAGCTGGGGCTGGAGAGATGGCCTAGCTGTTGGGAGCTCCAACCGCTCTTGCAGAGGACCCGGGTTTGATCCCCAGCACCCACATGGCGGCTGAGAACCATCTTTGACTCCAGTTCCAGGGGAATCCGACGACCTCTTCTGATCTCCGAGGCATTGCACGACATGGGTGCACAAACCTAGATGCAGACAGTACATTCATACACATACGAAAATAAAATAAATAAAAAATTAAAAAAATCTTTAAAAGGACAGGAGCTGAAGAAGTGACTCAGTGGTTAAGAGCACCGGCTTCTCTGGCAGAGGACCTGGGTTCAGCTCCCAGCGCCCACATGGTGGCTAACAACTCTCTATAACTTCAGTTCCAGGGACCACCATCTTCTTCTGGCCTCTGCAGGAATTGCACAAATGGGCGCACTTACATACATGCAGGCAAAACACTTAGACACATAAAGTAAAAATAAATAGGCTGGGTGTGGTGGTGCACGCCTTTAATCCTAGCACTCGGGAGACAGAGGCAGGCAGATCTTTGTGAGTTCAAGGCCAGCCTGGTTGACAGAGCAAGTTCCAGGACAGCTGGGGCTACAGAGAGACCCTGTCTCGAAAAGACCAAAAATAAATAAATAAATGAATAAATAAATAAATAAATAAATAAATAAAATAAAAATAAAAATAAAATTTAAAAGAACAGTGATCCTAAAACTATTAATAGTCTCTCTTCTAAAAACAAGACACATACATCATGCACTGATGGGGGTTCTGGCTCCTTCTGGGGATTTCCTACAAACTTCCCCTAACATACCACTTTCAGGGACAGAATTATCTTTGATATAATCCCAGGGATCAGCATCTGCCCTCCACAGCTGCTGCCCTGGATCTCAACCAGATCCACTGATGTGACGATTTGGGTCCTACATACGAGACTCAGAGAGTTCTTGCTGATTTTATTGTTTATTTGATTATTATTTTTAAAACAATACTTTAATTCTTTGAAATTTCATGTACATAAACAATGTATGTTGAATTTTATTATTTTGTGTGTGTGTGTGTGTGCATGTGTGTGCACTTCTCATAGGACAGGTGTGGAGGTCAGAGGACAACTTGTAGGAATTAGCTTGCTCCCTCTACCATGTGGGTCCTGGGTATTTAATCTGGGTCATCAGGCTTAGAGGCAAGTGACTTTACACACTGAGGGTCTAGCTTGGCCTTCTTTGCTGGTTTAAATTTTTTAAATATATTTTCTATTGATTATTTTTATTTTATGAAATATGTGTATCACATGTGTGCGATGCCCACAGAGGTCAGAAGAAGGTGTCAAACACCCTGGAACTGGAGTTACAGATGGTTGTTACCACTCTGTGGGTGCTGGGAACCAAACTTGGGTCCTCTGCAAGAGTATCCAGTGCTGTTAACCACTGAACCATTTATCCAGAACCCTAAATTTTATTTATTTTTATTTTATGTGTATATGTGAGTGCCTGCATGTATGTATATTCACTACATGAATCCCTGATGCTCACAGAGGCCAGAGCATTCAGGTCCCCTGGAACCAGAGTTACAGGTGCTTGCTTGCTAGTTGCCCAACGTGGTGCTGGGAACTGACCTCAGATCCTCTGCAAGAGCAGCCAGGGCTCTTAACTGCTGAGGCATCTCTCCAGGATCGAATTAGAAACTTTTTTTTGAGACAAGGTCTTAGTATGTATCCCTGGCTGCCATGGAAATCTATGTAGACCAGGCTTTCCTCAAACTCACAGAGATCCCCCTGCCTCTGCATTCCGAGTGCTGGAATTGAAGGTGTGTGCCACCATCCCTGGATTCTACATTGTTTTAAAATACACTTATTGGGCTGGAGAGATGGCTCCACAGTTTAAGAGCATTGACTGTTCTTGCGGAGGACCCAGGTTCTGTTCCCAGCACCCACATGGCAGCTAACAACCATCTGTAACTCCAGTTCCAGGGGACCCAATGTTTTCTTCTGACCTCCAAGGGCATTGCACAACACAGGTGCATTTACATACATGCAGGCAATACGCCGTATTCATAAAACAATAAAAATTAGTAAATAAAAATTTTAGCCACCATGTGGGTACTAGGAACTGAACCTGGGTCCTTTGCAATATCAGTCAGTGCTCTTAACCACTTAGCTCTCTAGCCCCAATTAAGATATTTTAAAACACAGTACTAGGCACGGTGGCACACACCTTTTAATCCCAGCACTTGGGAGGCAAAGACAAGCTGATCTCTGGAAGATGGAGGCCAGCCTGGTCTACATAGAATTTCCAGGCCAGCTGGGTCTCCAAGGAGACCCTGTCTCAAAAAATCAAAACCAAAACCAGACAAACAAAAAAACAAAACAAAAAACACACACTTACCACTGTTCTTTGAAAAATGGTAGAGCACAACCTTCCCAGCACCTCACTGTGTCTCCTGTATTTTCACTTCAGCTCCTCTTGCCTTGTCAGAGCTGCAGAGCACAGCGACAGCAGCCCCACTTAAAGGGAAGGAAGCCGGGACCAAACCTGTCCTGACGTAAGTTTCCCTGTCCTCCAGACACCTTCTCTCCTTTGCTGGGGGAGAGGCCTGGCTAGGTGAGGAGAGGCCTGGCTAGGTGAGGAGAGGCCTGGCTAGGTGAGTTTTCTGTCTTTTCAGCTGACTAGGGATGACTCACCTCCTCTTCTGTCTGTGTGGTAACAGTCCACCCCTCCGGGCCCTGTCCTCTGTCCACCAGTGAGACAGTATATGGAACATGCTTGTTCACAGGGTGATGGCAACCCTCTGCCTCCCTCCCCCACACACCGGGTATACCCTCTTCCAGGGCAGTGGGAAAGTATGTACTCCCAGTCTCTTATCCTTTTTTTTTTTTTTGGTCTTTTCGAGACAGGGTCTCCCTGTAGTCCCAGCTGTCCTGGAACTCACTCTGTAGACCAGGCTGGCCTTTGGCCTTGAACTAACAAAGATCCGCCTGCCTCTGCCTCCCAAGTGCTAGGATTAAAGGCGTGCGCCACCACGCCCGGCTTCTTATCCTTTTTTAAGTATATTTTATGTATATGAGTATTTTGCCTGCATGTATGTAAGTGCATCACATGAGTGCAATGCCTATGGAGGCCAGGAGAGGGCGATAGATCCCCTCGAACTTGAGTTAAAGCCAGTTGTTAGCCACTGAGTGGGTGATGTGTATGTACCTGTATGTTTATGTATCACCATGCCAGTAAGTGCATGTGCGAGTGAGTTCCTACTGAGGCCAGAAGAGGATGTTGGATCCCCTGGAACTAGATATACAGGGGGCTGTGAACTGCTGCCCTGTGTGGATGCTGGGAACCAAACTCCAGTCCTTTACAGGAGCAGCAATGCTTTTAACTGCCCTACAATCTCTCAAAGTTTTGTAGGTGAAATTTTATTTAGTAGCCCAGCATGGTGGGCACATGCTTTTAATCCTAGCACTCGGAGGCAGAAGCAGGCAGATCTCTATGAGATCAAGGATAGCTTGATCTATATGGCAAGTTCTAGGCAGCTAGGGCTACAAAGAGACCCTGTCCCAAAATAAAAAACAAAACTTAAATAAAAATAAAAAATAAAAATGAATTATCTTTTAAAACTCTTTGACAGTTTATATAACTTGAAATTTTCACCCGAGACAAATTATGCAGTTTGCATTATTATTATTATTATTATTATTATTGTATTTTTGAGACAGGGTCTCCCTTTAAGTCCCAGCTGGCTTGGAGCTCACTCTGTAGACCAGGCTGGCCTTGAACTCACAGAGATCCTCCAGCCTCTGCCTCCCAAGTGCTAGGATCAAAGGCGTGGGCCACCACACCTGGCAGTTTGCATTTTTTTTTAACTTCTTTGCATCTACATATAAGTAGATGTCAGTTTGAGCTTTGGTTGACTCCTTGGCCTGGTGTTGAGCATATAAATAAATAGTTATTGATAACCAAAAATATTTGCTGGAGAACTCTGATCTTGGCCAGCACAGGCGGGTCTACCTTGTAACCTGAGAGAGACTCTGATAGCAGCAGTCACTGTTCAGACTATTAACAAACTGCTTCCTTGTTCTCTTCCCCCAGGGAGAGTCCAGCTCCAGATTCAAACTGGCTCAACAAGGTTTTCAAGAAGAACAAACAGAGGACAAACACCACTAGAAAGTGCTTCCCCAGACATCCTCGGGCCAGGAAGCCGGCCAGCAAACTGCCGTGAGTGGCTAAGGTGTATGGCTCTGCCAGGCTCAGCTCAGTGCTCACTGAGGATGCAGTGCAGGCAGCCGTGGGAATGGGAGACCACCCGGGAGACAGCAGGTGGGAGGGCGACTGTAAGTTTTGGAGGGTCACTAGCCACCACCCAACTTCTGAATAGACTGTACTTTAAAACCAGACTGGGTCTGGTGAGAAGGCCCTGCAGGTAGAGGCACTTACCAATGGGTTTGAGGACCTGAGTTCTCTCCCTGGATTCCACAAGGTGGCAGGAGAGATTTGATTGCAGAGTCCCTCTGCTGTCCTCAGGCATGGTGCTCATACCTGTATGTGCCACACATATAGATATATACACACACAGTTTAAAACTGGTCAGGCCTGGTGGCACACACCTTTAATTCCAACACTCAAGAGGCAGAGGCAGGCAGATCTCAAGTTCCAGGCCAGCTACAGCTACATAGTGAGACCCTGTTTCAGAAAAGCAAACAATGGGCTGGAGAGATGGCCTAGCGGTTAAGAGCACCAACTGCTCTTGCAGAGGACCCGGGTTCGATCCCCAGCACCCACATGGCGGCTGAGAACTGTCTTTAACTCCAGTTCCAGAGGAATCCGACACCCTCTTCTGACCTCCAAGGCATTGCACGACACAGGTGCACAAACCTACATGCAGACAGTACATTCATACACATAGAAAAAAAAAAGAAAAGCAAACAAATGAACAAACAAAATCAAAAGATGGGCTGGACACACAGGTGCCTGCTTGACCCACAACATGTCTTATGTCAATATGCAGATACCAGCCTGCTTTCATAGTGGCCTCCTCGTCCTCCTCCTCCTCCTCCTCTTCTTCCTCTTCCTCCTCCTCTTCCTCTTCTTATTTTTGTTTAGACAGTGTTGTCCTGTAGACCAAGCTACACAGATTCCAAGCCTTCCTGCCTCAACCTCCTGAATGCTCCACAGTTATTCGTATATTTGTTTGAGTTAGAGCCAGAGGTCACAAGTTAGCCTTAGTTTCCCTTTGGAAACTTCACTGTTGTTAAACCTGTTCCCCACCCTGCCTTCATCCTAAGGCTATTAGGGGACTTAAATAAGAAGTGAAATTTGCAAGAATCCTGTGTAATCCTGGGTACCAAAGGCAGGTGAGGCCTTGTGGTGGATGTTCAGGCCCGGTAGGACATTTGGGTAGTTCTGGGGTGGCTTGCAAGCCTGGGCCACCAAGAGGAGGAAGCAGAGAGGTGACCTCTGAACACACAGAGGAAGGATTCAAAGAAACAAGTCTCCTGCTTTATGACCTCAGACAGGAGATTTTTTTTTTTTTTTTTGGTCTTTTCGAGACAGGGTCTCCCTTTAGTCCCAGCTGGCCTGGAACTCACTCTGTGGACCAGGCTGGGCCTTGAACTCAAAGATCCGCCTGCCTCTGCCTCCCAAGTGCTGAGAATAAAGGCATTGCACCACCACTCCAGGCAAGGAGAATTCAATTCAACATAAGAATTCTTTGCAAGAAACATTATCAATCTGTTTGTTTGTTTCTTTTTTATTTATTATTTTATATGTATGAGTGTACTGTCTGCATGTAGGTAGGTGCACCTGTGTTGTGCAATGCCTCGGAGGTCAGAAGAGGGTGTCGGATTCCCCTGGAACTGGAGTTAAAGATGGTTCTTAGCCGCCATGTAGGTGCTAGGAATCAAACCTGGGTCTTCTGCAAGGGTAGTCGGTGCTCTTAACTGCTGAGCCATCTCTCCAGCCCCTGTTTGTTTGTGTTTTTGTTTGTTTTGTTTTGTTTTGTTTTTGGTCTTTTCGAGACAGGGTCTCCCTGTAGCTCTGGCTGTCCTGGAACTCACTTTGTAGACCAGGCTGGCCTTGAACTCACAAAGATCTGCCTGCCTCTGCCTCCCAAGTGCTTGTTTTTATACCCAGATTTTTATATGATGGGCTGTTTTTAAATTTTTTATTTATTTATTTTATGTGTGTATGAGTGTTTTGCCTGAATGTATGTAAGTTTACCACATGTTTACAGTGCCTGCAGAGGCCAGAAGGTGTTAGATCACCTGGAACTGGAGCTAAAGATGGTTGTTAGCCGCCATGTGGGTACTGGGACCCAAATCCAGGTCCTCTGCAAGAACAGTCAGTGTTTATTTTAAATTAATTGCTTATTGTTTGTTTGAGACATGGTCTCCTTGTAGTCCTAGCTGGCCTGGAACTCACCAAGTAGACCAGGCTGGCCTCACTGTCACAGAGATCTGGTTGCCTTTGTCCACCCCCCCTCTGCAATGCTGGGATTAAAGGCATGCACCACCAAACCTGGCTATTGTTTTTATTATTTTTAAGTGTGTATGTGTGTGTGTGTGTGTGTATCTGTCTGTCTGCCTGCCTCTCTGTCTGCCTGTCTGTTACATGAGTGCAGGTGCATATAAACTCACACAAGCATATACACATACATAAAAATAAAAAATTTAAGTGTAGTAAGACCGACCTTGAGCTACCAACCCCCTCCTGCCCCAGTTTCCTAGGGCTGGAATTGGAAACACGTGACACCATGCCCAGTTTATTGCTACTCTTTTTATTTATTTTTATGTGTATAAGTGTACTGTCTGCATGTAGGTTTGTGCACCTGTGTCGTGCAATGCCTTGGAGGTCAGAAGAGGGCATCAGATTCCCCTGGAACTGGAGTTAAAGATGGTTCTTCAGCCACCATGTGGGTGCTCGAGATCGAACCCAGGTCCTCTGCAAGGGCAGTCGGTGCTCTTAACCGATGAGCTATCTCTCCAGCCCCTATTGTTACTCTTGACAGCAAGCACCTTACCTATAAAGACATGAAGTTACTTATGGCCTCTATTTATTCCATTCATTACAATTTTCATCTACTGGAGAGATGGGTCAGTAGTTAAGAGCGCCAGATGCTTTTGCAGAGGACCCAGGTTTGTTTCCCAACATCCACATGGTAGCTAACAACTCTCTGTAACTCTAGTTCCAAGGGATCTGACACCCTCCTCTGACCCCTGCCAGGGATTGCACGGCATGGGTACACTTACATATATGAAGGCAAAACACTTATACACATAACAACCTGCAGGAGCTGGCTCTCTGCCTCCACCATTTGGGTCCCAGGAAATGAACTCAGTTATCAGTCTTGGTGCAAGCGTCTGTATCCACCCAGCCATTTCACTGCCCTGTATTTTTCTTTCACATTGCTCTTGGGTTCATGAACTTGCATTTCTTCAACTGTCCATTAGTCGCTCTTCTTGGATGGATGCTGGGGACCCTCCAGCCTGTTCGCATTTGACTGAGAAGAGCAACATGTGTAAGATCTACCTGTATTTGAAGACTCGAGGTTCTTACCAAACCCAAGGAGCCATGTTAGCTGGGAGCCCCTGGGCCCTGCTGATCCTTGGGTCCAGCCAGGACATCCCGAATAAGCAACTGGGGCCTTAGTCAGAAGCGCCACCTAGGGGTGGGATGGAGAATAGAAAAGAGAGAGATGTTCACTTTGGCAGGCATCGAGGAAGGCTTATGAGGGTGGGAGGAGGATGAATGGCAGTCAGTCAGATGGGGACAGGGGGACACGCTAGGGAACAGCAATCAGTAAGTATAGAATCAGGAAGAGACCTGGTGGTGAACTTGGACATGTTTCTGGGCTAGGTCAGCTTGGTGCCAGAGTCCAATTCGCAACTAGCTGCCTCGCGAGGAGCCATCTGACAATTTATGCCACAGAGTGACAGATTTGAAAACTAACTGCCAGGAGTGGTGGCACACACCTATAATCCCACGACTCGGGAGGCAGAGGCAGGCAGATCTCTGTGAGTTCAAGGCCAGTCTGGTCTACATAGCAAGTTCCAGGCCAGCTGGGGTTACAGGGAGACCCTGTCTCGAAAAGACAAGTGGCCCAATGGTAAAGGTCTCTGCTTTACTCAGGACCTACCAGGTACAGGGAGAGAAGCGATCCTGCAAGTTGTTCTCTGCTCCCCATGTGAGTAAATAAAGAAATGTAATTTTAAAAATTAAAAAAGATGAGCTGGGCATGGCGGTGCACGCCTTTAATCCTAGCACTCGGGAGGCAGAGGCGGGCAGATCTTTGAGTTCATGGCCAGCCTGGTCTACAGAGCGAGTTCCAGGACAGCTGGGGCTACAGGGAGACCCTGTCTCGAAAAGACCAAAAAAAAAAAAAATGTAAAAAGCTGACCATGCAAATCCACACCCAGGCACACCCCAAGGTGGGCTCTGCAGGACCTTGCTGCAGTTTCCCAGGGAGGGCAAGGTATTAGCCCAGGGTCACACAGAAGGCGGGCTGGAACTGATTTTCCCTCTCCTCAGTTCTTCTCACACAAGCTCCTTAATTCTCTCATTCAGGTCTGCTCCTTGCCCATGTGACTTCCCTGTCCTATCCACATCTGAGACAGTTTGGGTCACCTACAAGCCTCATCCCAGCCGGATCCAGGAAAACAGCTTCCCTAAGGTGTGGCATTAGTTCCCTCTGGCTTGTCCCCAAAGACGACCTGCTTGTCCAGGTCCGGGAGGCTGCAGTGACCCCAGAAGTGGTGTTTCCTAGCTTCATCTCTTCTAGATCTCCCTTCCCGTACAGCCAAGGTCAACAATAGCCCTTTGTGTATTTAGAAAAGAGCTGGAGGGCCCAGGAGGTGGCTCAGTGGTTAAGACTCTTGTAGAGGACCCAGGTTTGGTTCCTAACACCCATATGGTGGCTAACAACCATATGTAACTCCAGTTCCAGAGGATCCAATACCGTCTTCTGGCCTCTACAGGCATTGTATGCACACAGTGCCCTTACATACATGAAGGCAAAACACTCATTCACATAAAATTTTAAAATTATAAATAAATAAATAATAGACTGAATCCCCAAACTGTCTTTTGGAACAAACATGGTGGATTCACTGTTTCCATCAAGTGAATTGGCCACTTGCACAGGGCTGCCCCACAGGGAATGAAACTGGAAGGGAGATCTCATTAGAACTTAAGATGGGGTGTTCTGGAACAGGGACTCCGCAGCAATGATGACTCTATGTCTTTTTCCTAGAAAGTGAGTGGACAAAATTCCTAAGCTGAGCAGGAGCGATCCCAAGGACCTGGAGCCCGGGCCGAGTCTCCCCGCTTCATCCCCTCCTGCCTGAGGCCTGCTGGGGCCACGGGGGGCCTGCTGCCATCCAGTGCCACAGTGGTCTGCTCCCCCCAGTGTGTGTTTAGTTTCCCCACTATGAATGGCCTCTTGCTTCCCTAGGATCTTTCCTGCCCTCCCATGATCTTGGACAGATGGATGTCAACACATATAACCTCCAAGTCTAGCTGGATGGAGTCAAGGACAGCCTTCCTGGCTCCTGTCATGTCTAAAGGCCAAATTCTTCTTTAATCTTGTTTCCAGCTCTCACAGTGCATCGGAGTCTCCATTTGCAATCACTGGATGTTCTTCCCAAATGTCACCCAGTGGAGGGGGCTTGGCTCCAACCTTTGTCCCAGTCTTGGAGTAGTTGTGGAAGATATCAAGGACCTGGGAGACCAAATGTCCCCTCCCAACACCATTGAGGGCAGGCTGTGTCATCTACACCACAGTGGAGGTGGAACATGAAAAAAGACATTTTCAGTAAAATTAACATCTGACCTCCATGCTGGAATGTCTTGTTCAAGTTCATCTTAATGAGTAACCTGAGTTGGCCAGGGGTTACTTAGGGAGCTGGGGATAACTATGGAGAGCTGTTTTCCTGAGGTCATCACACATGCTCCTGATCCAGATGGCTCTAAGTCTATAGCAGAATCAATGTAAACCCAGTTCAGAGTGCTACCGAGAGTTGAAGCAGTCTGCCGCATGGAATAGCTAACAGGCAGTTTGCTTCAATATGGAGTTACTTTGGCTAGGATTCAGAGGATTGATCTCCCCCTATAAACCTCAACATTTCCAGCCTGGGTGGCGGGAAATGCACCCCACCAATCCCCAGCCAGGAAACTACCCCACCCAGGGCCAGTAAAGAGGCCCAGACTGCCCACAGGATCCAGTAGTATTTGCCTAACAAATACTCAAATGCAAAAACCTAGAGCTGAGGTGATGCTCAACTGTCAGCTGTAAATTGGACTTAGCCACCAAGGACCTAGGGGGAAAATGTAAGGCGAGATAGGTGGGTGGGTGCTGTGGCAAGGAGACAGAATGAGGGTGGGAGGGTGCACTTTACTAGTCATTTTAGGGAACAAAAATGTTCCTTGAAGAGGCCAGAAAAGAATCAAGGTGTCAGTGAGGGGCATGATGGTGTATCTCTGGGGAATCAGGAGTTCAAGGTCATCCTCAGCTACTTAGTGAGGTTGAGGCCAGCCTGTGCTACATAAACCTTCTCTCAAATGATAACCTTGGGCTGAAGAGATGAATCAACAGTTAAGAACAGTTTCTGCTCTTGCAGGGACCCTGGGCTTGGTTCCCAACACCCATATGGCTCACAACCACCTGTAACTCTAGCTTCAGGCATCCACCGCCCTCTTCTGGACTCTGAGGGTATTGCATGCATGTGGTACACATACATGCAAGCAAACATTCATACACATAAATTTTTTCATACACATAAATTTTTAATAAAAAAAGAGCAACCCTCTCCCTCCCCCCAAAAAAAGTAAAGATTCTGGGTTTCTTGCAGCCTCCCCTATACTCTGGTTGTTTCTGTGGTGTAGATGAGTAGCAGGTAGCACCTGAAGGCTAGTATATAGGAAAGGTGGGTCACCCCCGATGGCAAGACTTTCATCTAAGAATCACTTTCCTATTCCTGCAGCCTCAAGGACTTTAGTCCACAGGGAGGATTTGTCTCAACTCAGGACACATTCCCTGGCACAGGGGGAGGTGGTGCCTACTAAAAATTGTCTTCCTTTAGACCTTGTATCAACCCTCAATGCTTCCAAGGTCCATGCCCCAAGGATATGGTAAACCCCCTTATAGATTCCCTTCACCTCCATTCATTTCTCCTGGTTTTTAGTTAATTAATTAATTAGTATTTTTATGTGTGTGAGTGGTATGGCTGCGTGTACATGTTTTACCCATGTCATTCAATACCCTCAGAGGCCAGGAGAGGGCATTGGATCCCCTGGCACTGGAGTTACGGATGGTTGTTAGCTGGCATGTAGGTGCTGGGATTTGAACCCAGGTCTTCTGCAAGAACAACCAGTGCTCTTAACCTATGAGCTATCTGTCCAATCCCTAATTTCTCCTGTTCTGAGGTAATAAAGACACTTGTGTTTTCTACTACGTCCAGGATTGCCAGATAAAACACAGGACATCTTGTCAAATGAGGGTTTCAGGTAAACACTAACCATTACAATCATTCATCTGAGATTCAAATCCGGCTGGGCATCCTGTATTTTTGTTAAATCTGGTAACCCTAATAAGTCCCTTTCTCCTTTTTTCTTTTCCTTTATCAACATACTCACAGACTAATTTTTGTTCGTTTGAGACAAGATCCCATGTAGCTCAGGCTGAACTGAAATTCTCTATGTAGCAGAAGATGATCTTGAACACCTCCCAACTGCCAATATGACATGTGTGCACCATCACACCAGCTTCACAGACTGGTTTTTACCTGCCCATCACTGTGGTTTTAGAGGGGGAGGTCTCAATAGAGCCCAGGGCAAGGCTAGATACTGTCCTGTCTTCCTAACCATGTCTGAAAGATGCCTACATCATAACCACCCATAACCAGCCCACGCCCACACACCGGTTGGCACTCAGCTGACATCATCACCTCCGACTTACCCGCCAGCCTCCTGACTTCTCAGAGGGAAAAGTTCATTGCATCACAATGCCACTTGTCCACCTTTAAATAGACTTTTTAAGGCAAAGCCTGGTGGCAGACACCTTTAATCCCTTTAATCAGGAGGCAGGGGCATCCCTGTGTGTTTGAGTTCACCCTGGTCTACATAGCAAGTTCCAGGATAGCAGGGGATACATAGTGTGACCCTGTCTTTAAAAAAAAAAAAAATTTCAAAGCAGTATGATCGCCATGCACCCTCAGGAAAAATATCACGGTGTAAGATAAGCCATGTTCCATCTGCTCTGTTTCAACTGGCACAAATTCCCTCTGTGCTCTGAGGGTCCTGAGGGAGCCGGCTGTGTCCTTTGCATCTGTGTATCCCACAGAGTTGATATCATATCTGGGACATAGTAAGTGTTCAATAAACGCTTCAATGAATGCTATGGATTAGCTAGTGGGGATTGGGGTACTAACCAGGAGGCCTCAAAGCCCAGTCCTGGCCTGGGTCCATCTATAGTCGGCTGTGTGACCTTGGACAAAGCACATCCCCTCCCTGGGCCTTGGCTTCTTCCTCTGTGAAATGCCGATTAGCAGACTGCCTCCTCTTGATCTCTTTGGGGAAATGGATGAGGCTCAGGGATGGGGTGTGGGAAGGGGTTTGGAAATAAGACTCTCATGTGTCCTTGCAGAGGAGGAGAAGCATGCTAGATGTGCTATATTCTGGCAATTTTTTTCTTGGCTCAAGTGATAGAATTTGGGCACCAAGGGGTTTAGGGACAAGGAGAGATTGTATAGAATCAAGACTGAAAGGAAAAAAAAACCTAGCCTAGTTCTTCTATTCCCTCACCTTGAGGGTCACATATGTGGAGTGGTAGCAGCCTACATCAGGAGGGCAAGTGCCTTGTACCAACATCACCAGTCTCAGAGCACATAGACTGAAGTTGGGGTATCCTCACCACCCCAACCTAGAACCCTTTGTTATTATGTCAGCAAGTTGTCACCCAAGGATGGGCCACCTGAGGACTATCCAGAGAGACCCCAGACAGGGACAGGGAGGCTGGGCCACCACCATGCAGGGACAGGGAGGCTGGCCCACCATGCAGGGACAGGGAGGCTGGCCCACCATGCAGGGACAGGGAGGCTGGGCCACCATGCAGGGACAGGGAGGCTGGGCCACCATGCAGGGACAGGGAGGCTGGCCCACCATGCAGGGACAGGGAGGCTGGCCCACCATGCAGGGACAGGGAGGCTGGCCCACCACCATGCAGGGACAGGGAGGCTGGCCCACCATGCAGGGACAGGGAGGCTGGCCCACCGCCATGTAGGGACAGGGAGGCTGGCCCACCATGCAGGGACAGGGAGGGTGGCCCAACACCATGCAGGCACAGGGAGGCTGGCCCACCGCCATGCAGGGACGGGGAGGTTGGCCCACCATGCAGGGACAGGCTATCTTAGAGAAACAGAGGGCAGCCTTGTTTCTGTTGGAGAGAGCAGATCACTCTCTGTGAGAATCAGTTTATTATCTCAAACAATACAGTACAAAAATGAGACTTGGATGCCAGCATCAGGAAGTCAGAACAAGTATTCGTCAGCCTACAGTGTATTACTGTGAATATATACAGGTGCTGGAGAGATGCGCAACAGTTAAAAGTGCTCGCTGCTCTTGCAGAAGACTGGAGTTCAGTTTCCAGGGTCAAGGTCAGGACGCTCACAACCACTTGGAACCCCACCTCCAAGAAATCTGATGCCCCCATACATATAACTTAAAATAATTTACACACACACACATACACACACACACACACACACACATAAAGAAACCATGTACGCGTCTGTAATTTCAACTCTTGGGAAACAGAGCAAGACAATTACTGCAAATTTGAGGCCAGCCTGGGTGACCTAGTAAGTTCCAGGGCAGCCTGGGTTATGTATCAAGACTGTATCAATAATAAACATAATAAGACCAAAAAAAAAAATAAAGCTGGGTGTAGTGGCGCACACCTTTAACCCTAGCACTTGGGAGGCAGAGACAGATGGATCTTGAGTGAGTTCAAGGCTAGCCTGGTCTACAGAGTGAGTTCCAGGACAGCTGGGGCTACAGGAAGACCCTGTCTCGAAAAGACCAAAATAATAATAATAATAATAATAAATAAATTATGTAAGAGGTTCCTGACTTTCATTTCAAAACTTTTCCTCCTACACTTTGGTGCCCGTGTCCCTGAATCTCACTTAGAATAAAGCTGTAAAGAGCTCACCTTGCCCTTCCTTCTGGCAGCAGCAATTAAAAACAGTTGATTTCCACAATGAGTAGCCGAACTTCCTGACAGGGTGCCTTGAATTTGAGGCAAGCCCTACTTAGAAGCCTCAGCCTCCCCCCACCCCGCCAGGCCAGGGAGTCAGATGGTTGCTTGTGTTGGGAAATCATTTTCATAAATCTCCAGTGCCTAGAATGGGAATTGTTCCCACTAGGGGATGAGGTTCCTGCGCAGTTCACACCCCGCAGCCATCCGAGGCGATCTAGCTTAAAGCCCTCCTCCACTCTGAAAACCACCCAGATGTACCTATCATGAAGAGAGAGCAGATGGGACACACACCTGTGCTCCTAGCACTCGAGAGCCTGAGGTTAGACTGAGAGTTAGGGGCTAGCCTGGGTTACACAGTGAGATCTAGCTTGATAAAATAAAAACATTATGTGCATAGCCCTAGATAAGGTTCAGAACCCTTTCCGTGCCTGATCTCATGGACTCTTAATCAATGCAGGAGGAAGGAGAGGTACCGGCTAACAACCTCATTTCTCTGGTCATGGAATTACAGGACTCAAGATTAGTAGGGTCCTGAGAGATGGGGGGTCCCTAATCTATGTCTCCTCCCTCTCCGCACTGGAGTTTGCAGAGTTCCCAATGGACATTCATGAATCCGTGAGCACTAAGCACTACTGGCCAGCTGAGGATGTAGCTTGTGGCTTGTAGAGGCCCATCTGTTTGAAAGTGGCTGCTTCCTCTTGGAGACTGAATAAAAATATTTTCACAACTAAGACTCATTTAAAGCAGGGTGTGGTGGCGACACCTTAGGATCCTAGCACAGGAGAGATGGGGATGGACGGATCCTGGAGGTTGCTGATCCGACCACTGATCAATGGTTCCAGGCCAGAGTCAGACCCTGTCTCCAAAAACAAGGTGGATGACCACTGAGAAACCCCCAAGGTTGACTTCTGGCCTACACAGACACAGAGACAGACAGACAGACAGACAGACAGACAGACAGACACACAAGCTAAGACTCATTTAAAGTTGACTCTGGCAAGATGTCGGCCAGCCCTCTTCATGGTCGTGAGAGATGCAGGGGCCATGCACAGGCCTGCAGGTTCAACAGATGGAGCCAATACTGCTCACCCAGACTGCCATCCTGGCCTCCAGGAAAGGTCCAGCCTCAGGAAAGAAGGCGTTTTCAGACAATGCCGAGTGCACAGAGAACCACAGTCCTCCCTTGCCACTATGCGTGTTCAGGAAGCACAGCCCTGGGCTGTCCTACTACATCTTCAGGGTCTTCTGGCTAAAGAGCGGCCGACTGCTGGCTGGCCCAAGACAACCCGAGAGCGAGATGCGGCCTTCAGTCTGGACTCTGACCATCCAGACTCATAATGTTCTGTGGGAAGGAAAAGCATCTCCGTTGAGCCACAGCCCAGGATGGCGGGTCCCACTCTGTGAACAGCAGGTTTCCTACTGCCCACCCGCCCTCGAGATAGCTAGCGAGCTCGTACACCCCTTCCTGCCTACAGTGCTCCTTCATTCTTCCTTGATAGTTGCAGCCTCCTGAGTGTGACCATCCAAACCTACATCTAGTGCCTCCTGGAGGCCTCCTGGGACCAACTTGCTTCAAAGACCCAGCTGCCAGTCCCTTGACATCTGAGCAATACTTAATTCTGTCATCATAGTTTAGGATTATCTCAGAAGATTGCAACAAGGAGGAGACATTTAAACTAAATCCTTAAAATTTTGATTGAGGGGCCAACGAGGTGGGTCAGTGTGTAAAGAAGCTTGCTGCTAAGCCTGACTACCCAAGTTCAAGCCCCAGGACCCACATTGAAGAAGAGCATCAACTCCTGCAAATTATCCTTTGACACCCTCACATGTTCTGTGGTGCTCATATAAACATGTATACATACAATAAGTAAATGTCATTATTAAAAAATGTTCTCAAGTTCTGACTGAGTGGAGTGGAGAAGTCAGAAGATCTGACCACCGGCCACCCATGCCCAGTTGTCCCTTGAGCCACATTGATGCATCCTCCCCCTCCCCTCTTACCTGCTGGGCCTTCCTGGACAGGAAGTGGGCATAACTGTGCCCACTGTAGCTGCCTCTGGACTGCATGAGGATGCAGATGGCACAGCTGTGGTTGGCGGCAAATTTGTTGAGTGACCCAAAAGCACAGGGTGCGGGTCTGCCGGCGAGACTCCTGTCTTCTGCTAAGAGGCGGGCCTTCTGTCTGTGGAGGGTGGCCATCAGCTCCCTGAGGGAGGTGTCTGAGAACTGGTAAAAAAATTTCTTAAAGCTAGGGTGCCGCCGGATCTGGAAGCAAAGTCAAGGCTGTTAGTCCTTCCAGCAGGATCTCTCCCACCCCAGCAGGTTCCCCCAGTGTCCCGACTGAGCTCCCCTTCATTAAATCCCTCTACCACCCACCCTCAGGGTTTGGCTCACAGCTGCAGGATGAAGTAGAAAAGTAAAGCCCAGGTCTTTAGATACATGATGGACCACTCACAGAACACCATCATCTACACCACGGGAGCGATCAAATCCCCTCCCCCAGGGTCACTGGGGTAGAAGCTGGATAGTCTATTTTTTTAATTTAATTTATTTTTTATTTATTTTTTATGTGTATGAATGCACTGTCTGCATGTAGGTTTGCGCACCTGTGTTGTGCAATGCTACGGAAGTTAGAAGAGGGGGTCGGATTCCCCTGGAACTGGAGTTAAAGACAGTTCTTAACCTCCATGTGCTAGGGATCGAACCCGGGTCCTCTGCAAGAGCAGTTGGCACTCTTAACCACTAGGCCATCTCTCCAGCCCCTGGATAGTCTATTTAATAGCATCTTACTCCCACTCTGAGATTCCTCTGGCCAGCTTCCAGGACCTCAGGTGAGGTCTTCCAGGGGCCGACCCAGAGACAAGGACTTGGGTTCAAGCGGATTTGTCTGGTAATTGATCTCAGGCACACTGGCAGGGAAGTGAACCCAGGATAAGGGAGCCTACACAGAGTGTTGGGGAGAAAATGCCTCCCAGAGGGGGCTGGGGTCTTCACGCCCCAGCTCCCAGCAGCCATGGCGGAGGCTGCTCCCATGGAAACGTGGTGTGTTATTAACCACCAAGTGGTTCTGGGAACTGAATGTGGGTCTTCTGCAAGTGACCAGTGCTCTCAGCTGCTGAGCAATCTCTCCATTCTATTATTATTATTATTATTATTATTATTATTATTATTGTCTTTTGAGATAGGGTCTCCCTGTAGCTCCAGCTGGCATAGAACTCACTATGTAGACCATGCCAGCCTTGAACTCACGGAGATCCGCCTGCCCCTGCCTCCAGAGTGCTGGGATTAAAGGCATGTGCCACCACACCTGTTGTACATTCTATTATTTTAAACTAGCATTTGCCTCACCTGGCAAGTATCTGTTGTTTTCTACATAGACACTAAGTTTAGTCAAGAAGGAATTTCTCCCAGTTTGCAAAAGAGGAAACTGAGGCTCAGAGACATTAAAGGAGAGCCAAGGTCGCCCCAAAGTGGGAACAGAACCCCGGTCTCAGGAGAGGGTAGATTAGAACCAGTCTTTGGTGGGAATTTCGAAGAGTACTTACCTGATTCCCCAGCTCGATGTCCACCTCTTGGAGAAGTGCTACCAGTCTGTGGATGATGAATTCCTCTAAGAAAAAGAAGGAAGGAAAAATGAGAGGCTGCCCACAGTGACACCAGACCCCCATGACAGAATTGTCACAACAGCGTGGCTGTTGTAAAGATGGTAAATTCTCTCTAAGCACCTGTGATCACACTCAGCTCCATTAGACGGACAGTGAAACAGAGGCCCTCCAATGTCAGGTTAGAAGTTTGCCCTTGGGGTGGCCTGCCAGAGTGCAGGGAGGACCATGCCTCAGCCCAGGTACTGCCACAACCAGATGCCACCAAGCTGTGTTATCAGCCCTTGTATGGAGATTCATGGAGCAGTCATCATCACAAACTGTTAGTGCCTTGAAATGATTGAAATCAACCAAAACAGAACCATTTATACCATTTATGACACTGAAACTGACAAACTGACAGTCTTCCCATTTCAGCCAGGCTGTGTAGTGGTGCATAGATGGTTATGAGACCAGACAGAGCTAGGGTTTAATCCAGGACGGTCAGACCAAAGCAGAGGTCAGGCCACGTCCCATAGAACACACAAGTGTTATCTGCCAAGGAAGACCTCCACTGCAGCTCTGCCCCAGAGCCTCTGTTTAAAGGGCATGCCTATAGCCCCTGTCCCTACTGTAGGATGTCCAGCTGCCTTGTCCTTCTCTCCTGGGAGCAATCCCCAGCCTAGCCTGGGGTACCATTCATAAGAGAAGCTGGCAGGAGGACTGGAGAGATGGCTCAGTGTCACGAGCACTGGCTGCTCATTCTGATGTTCTGGGTTTGGTTCCCAGCACTCACACAGAAGCTAAGTCATGACCACCTGTAACTCCAATTCCAAGGGATCCAACGCCCTCTTCTGGACTCTATATGCATTTACACTCATGTGTGCATATACATACACATAGATAAAAAAATTAAATCTTTAAAGAGAGAGAGGAGTTGGGGAGAGAGAGACAGGGAGAGAGAGAGAGAGACAGAGAGAGAGAGAGAGACAGAGAGAGAGAGAGAGAGAGAGAGAGATTGACAGGAAAGCTGTGCCTGCTAGGAGCAGGATGGTACTGACTAGATTCGCAGGCTCCCTCTAGCGGAGACCTCTCTTCCAGCATGTGGCTGCCAGCCTGGGACTGTGCTTCTGAGAAGCCAGCTGGTCCACCTCCTGCAGCCTGTGGCTCCTGGAACTCCCGGTTTTCTGGATGGGATTGCAAGTGTCACTGTGAGAATTTGGCATCTACGTCAGATCCTGGGGGAGGTCCTAGCCTGCTCTCCTTCTGAGGGGTTCCCAGAACTCTGTCTTTGCTCTCCTCAGATATCAAACCTTTCTTTTCTTTCTCTCTAAGCCTCCTCCCTCCTCATAATCTGCAGTTTAAAAAACACACAGGCATGCCCATGACTCCCACCAAATGAACCACTTCCCCTTTGACTCTGCAAGGCTTGATAGGGCCAGCCTGCATGAACTTCATCTTCTCCAGTGGTCAAATGGGAGTCATACATAAGCTAGATCTCACGGGTTAAATGAGATAGCATGTGTGATCCTGATTTACAGGAGGCACAACATAAATGCCAAGGAATCACTGCATACAGTGATCCTCCTGCTTCAGGACAGTGGGACAGAAGCCCGGGGCATGGCTTCCTCCTTCAGACCCTGTTTGTTTCAGTTAGCTTTCCCTGGAGACTTCTGATGGAGGCAGTGGGAGGGGCTGGGGGAGTTTCTGCTGATAACTGCTACTCCTCCCATCTCCCACTCTGCCCACAGAAGTCAAGGCTTGAAGTGGGCTTCTGTGACCATGGCAACACCTGCTCACCTGAGTTGCTGGAGATGGAGGCCCGGTGGCCACTAACACACATGGGAAAGAAGCTGTGCTTCTTGGGTGACCGGGTCTCTGAGGTGGCAGACCCTGAGACCCCAACAGCCTCCATTTTCTTGGACTCCTTGGAGCTGTGTCTCTTGTGAGAAAAGGCTCTCCGGAGAGTGGCCTTCTTCTGGGACTTCTTCTTGCAGGCTGGGACCAGGTTTTCTACAGCCTCCTGGACTTGAGGTTGCTATCAGGAAGAATACAGAAACCAAGTCAGAGTCCCCAACCTTGAAGATCTGGAAGGTGAACTATGGGCTGAGAGTGTGACCCAGCAGAGGGTCACAGTGCCAGGGCTTGCAGTGCCAGGGACTGTGGTCTAGGCAGATGGAGGGCTGAGGAAGGAGCAGAGAGGGACGATGTAAGGATGAGAGGGATGGGGGGGAGTATCCTTACCTGCTGTTCTTCCTGTTTCCCTGAATTTTGGAGTAGGACCAGGATCTTCTGCCTGAATTCCCCTAAGAAAAGAAGATTTTTTTAAAAAAATTTTTATTTTTTATTTTAATTTATTTTTTATGTGTATGAGTGTATTGTCTGCATGTAAGTGCACCTGTGTTGTGCAATGCCCATAGAGGTCAGAAGAGGGCATCAGATCCCCTGAAACTAGAGTTGAGGGTGGTTGTTAGCCACCATGTGGGTGCTGGGAATCAAACCCAGGTCCTCTGCAAGAACAACCAGTCCTCTTAACCACTGAGCCATCTCTCCACCCCAAGAAAGGTTTTCTTTTTTTTTGAGACAGGGTCTCCCTGTAGCTCTGGCTGTCCTGGAACTCACTCTGTAGACCAGGCTGGCCCCGAACTCACAGACATCCGCATGCCTCTGCCTCCCAAGTGCTAGGATTAAAGGCGTGCACTACCACGCCTGGCATTTTTATTTATTTCTGTATGTGTATCAATGTACTGTCTGCATGCAAGTTTGTGCACCCATGTCGTGCAATGCCGTGGAGGTCAGAAGAGGGTCTTGGATTCCCCTGGAACTGGAGTTCTCCTGGAATTGGAGTTTCAGACGGTTCTCGGCCGCCATGTGGGTACTGGGGATCGAACCCGGGTCCTCTGTAAGAGCGGCCGGTGCTCTTAACCTATAGGCCATCTATCCAGCCCCACCAAGAAAGGTTTTCGTAGGCGCCCCTCCCATGGCCGCCGTCAATGCCCAGGGACAGGCCTGTGCACCCTGACTGCTGCAGGACAGGCCTGTGCACCCTGACTGCTGCAGGACAGGCCTGTGCACCCTGAGCGCTGCAGGACAGGCCTGTGCACCCTGAGCGCTGCAGGACAGGCCTGTGCACCCTGAGCGCTGCAGGACAGGCCTGTGCACCCTGAGCGCTGCAGGACAGGCCTGTGCACCCTGACTGCTGCAGGACAGGCCTGTGCACCCTGAGCGCTGCAGGACAGGCCTGTGCACCCTGAGCGCTGCAGGACAGGCCTGTGCACCCTGAGCGCTGCAGGACAGGCCTGTGCACCCTGACTGCTGCAGAATGTTCACATGCTCCCCAGAGCTCTTTCCTTCGCATATCCTCCCGCCAACAGGAGCCTGGGACAGCTGCATCCCTGTCTTTAGAGAAATGACACCTGCCTGGTCCCCACTGGGTCCCCTACACGTCACCCTTGTCATTTCAGTGCAGTAAGCCCCCTCAATTCCCTTCCAAGGCCCATTTTCTAGAAAGTCATACAAGGCAGAGATTAAGGACAAAAGCAGTGGTGTTTAAAAGCACAGTCGGCTGGGAGCGGCGGAACGTGCCCTTGCTGCTGGCACTCTGGAGGCAGAGCCAGGCTGATCTCTGTGAGATCAGGGCCAGCTGCATCTACAGAGTGAGCTCCAGGTCAGTCAGACCTATACAGTGAGACCCTATCTCCAATAAAATAAAACTTTTTTTTAATATTTTTGAGACAGGGTCTCCCTTTAGTCCCAGCTGGCCTGGAGCTCACTCTGTAGACCAGGCTGGCCTTGAACTCACAGAGATCCGCCTGCCTCTGCCTCCCAAGTGCTAGGATTAAAGGTGTGCACCACCACACCAGGCTAAAATGAAACTTATCTTATTTGTTCAAGCCAAGTTGGGGCTCATGCTGAAAATTCCAGCACTCAGGAGTGTGAGTAAAGATGGTGGAGAGTCTGAGGCCAGCCTGAGCAAATAGCGCCAGATTTTATCTCAAAAAAAAAAAAAAAAAAAATCCAGGGCTGGAGAGATGGCTCAGCAGTTTAGAGCACAGACTGCTCTTGCAGAGGACTCGGGTTCGATTCCCAGCACCCACATGGTGACTAAGAACTGTCTTTAAGCTTGGCGTGGTGGCACACGCCTTTAATCCTAGCACTCAGGAGACAGAGGCAGGTGGATCTCTGAGTTCAAGGCCAGCCCGGTCTACAGAGTGAGTTCCAGGCCAGCTGGGGCTACAGGGAGGCCCTGTCTCAAAAAAACATTCCTTACATTTCATGTGTACATGTGTACATATGTACATGTTATGTGGGTGAGTGCAGGTGTGACATCAGTGGACGTCAGAGGACAATCTTGAGTGGGTGCCACCACATTGAGCTTTGACACAGGGTCTGTCACTGGCTCCTTAAGTAGGTGAGGCTGCCTGGCCAGGGATTAGCTGTTTCCACATCTCTTCACATCCCACCAGACTTGGCTGGGGTTTTTTTACTTTTTTTTTTTTTACTTATTTTTATTTTATGTGTATGAGTGTGTCTGTCTGCATGTACGTAAGTGCACCACATGTGTGCAATGCCTATGCAGGCCAGAAGAGGCACCAGATCTCCTGGAATCTGAGTTATAGACAGTTGTTAGCCATCATGTGGGTGCTGGGAACTGAACCTAGGTCTTCTGCAAGAGCAGCCAGTGCTCTTAATTGCTGCATCATCTCTCCAGCATCCCCCCCCCCCGCCCTTTTTTAAATGTGAGTTCTGGAGCTTGAATTCAGGTCCTTGTGCTTATAAGACAAACGCTTACTGACCATACTATCTCCTCAGTCTCTGACTTTTTTTCTTAGTCATTTCCAGCTGCAGACTAACACTATTTCCTGTTCAGTCCTGGCTCTGCCGTGATCAAGTAGCAGCTTCCACTGGCATATGGGGAAACTGAGGCCAGTGATGATGTGTGCTCTGGGGAAACTGAGGCCAGTGATGATGTGTGCTCTGGAGAAACTGAGGCCAGTGATGATGTGTGCTCTGGGGAAACTGAGGTCAGTGATGATGTGTGCTCTGGGCCTGTGCTACCTCCCCATCCTGTGGCTCCCAGAGGGATGTCCAGACAGGGCTCAGCCTCCCTCTCCCTGCCTCCAGTTTCTCTTCTGCAAGGGGCCAAGTCATGAGAAGTGTCTGAGGAGTAGGGTACTTACTGGATTCCGAGGCTCTGTCCAACAGCTCTTCTGGGGGACCCTTGCTTCTCGCTGGGGTGGGAAGTTCAGAGGGGTGTGAGCCATCTGTAGACAGGGCCTCATGGACTCTGGGTTCCTCCAAGTCTGGGAGGCAGAAAAAAACAGAAGGTGTGCTGTGTTAGCCGGTGTGGGGTGGAGGGGCACGGACATGATAAGGACATGCAGACAACCTATTTGCTCTGGGCTCTGCTGGGCTCCAGTGAGCTTCTGGGCTGTGCCAGGTCTGGGGCTCTGTTTGGGGCCCCAGATCAAGCTTTCTCAGCACTCCGCACCCACAGAGATGGCACCATTTAGTTGGCTCATGAGGGAGGGTAGTAAATGCCTGACATGGCGTGCATGGGTCGACCATGGGGCCAAAGCTGCCCTGCATAAAAAAACCCTAAGACTGGATCCCCCGCCCTCCCATGCCCAGGAAAAAACAGTCTGAGTCCTTTTCCCTCTAACTCTGGTCTTAGCTTTGATGAGTCACGTGACTGTGAACATACTGGCTTCACCCTGAGCCCCAGTCTGTAAGATGATGACAATAACCCTTTTGAAACTGTGCAGACTAAGATACAGATAGGAAATGGGGAAGTGGTGAGGGGTCTAACAGGGCAACGGGGGAGTATGCAGCTTCAGGCTGGAGAGCTGGCTCAGTGGTTAAGAGCACTGGCTACTCTTACCAAGGACCTGGGTTCGGTTCCCAGCACCCACATGGTGGCTATCAACTGTCTGTAACTCCAATTTCAGGGGATATGATACCTTCCTCTGATCTTTTCGGACACTGTATACACAGATACACTTACTGACATGCAGGCAAACACTCATGCACATAAAATATAAGTAAATAATTTAAAAAGAAAGTGTAGCTGGGAGAGGCTGGGGATTTAGCTCAGTTGGTAAAGTACTTGCCTAGCATGCATGAGGGCCTGGGTTCGATCCCTGGTACATAAACTGAGTATGACGACATATGATTCTAATCCTAATTATTGGGAAGCAGAGGCAAGGGAATCAGAAGTTCAAGGTCATCCTCAGGAGCACAGCCAGTTTGAGATGGACCTGGGCTACATGAGACACTGTTTAGGAAGAGAGGAAGGGAGGAAGGAAGGGAGGGAGGGAGAGAGGGAGGGAGGGAGGGAGGGAGGGAAGCCAGGACAGGCCTCCTGCCCCAGTCTTTTCATGAGGACATTATCCCAGCTCCCAGCTGCAGGTTATCCGGGGCCGGGACTCCTGCACACAGGCCTCATCACCGACCTAGGTAGGCCGTCTGTTCTTTAGTGAGACTGGGTGGGAGGACGCCCAGCTGCAGTTCCATCTGCATTCCCAGCCTCCCCCATACTGCTCAGAGCCAAGTGTGGACCTCAGAGTAAACCTGGCCAATCCCAGCCCTGAGAAGGTTCCAGAGCTGGAGGCACTGCGGTGTTGCTATGGCAACTACTAGAGCCTGCTCACCAGGACTGCTGGAGGTGGTAGTCCATTGGCTACTACCACAGAGGGGCAGGAAGCCAGGCCTCCTGGGCCGGGGCTCTGGGCTGAGGGCCCCGGCTCTTCTGGGCTCCTCCGAGGCAGGCCTCTTGAGTGAAATCTTCTTGAGGCTGAGCTTCTTCTCCTGGGATTTCTCCCTGGTGGGTGATGCTGGGGTTTGCACCGCCACTTCCTGGGGGTTGGGGGAGAAGAGAGAAACTGAGTCAGGCCTTTGACCTTAATGAGAGGGTGAGATAGCCCCTGAGTAGGAGGTAGTAGCAAGAGTCAGGGATGGGCTAGCCTGGAAGGGTGGGTGGGACACGAACCCAGAGAGGCGGTCGCTTTGGGGATGTTGCTGGAAGACTGCGCCTCACCTCTTCTTCCCACTGGTCTCCCGCTTTCTTGAGCAATTCCACTATCTTCTGGATGACCTCATCCTCTGGAAGAGAGCACAGGTGTCCATGATACTTAAGGACAGAGTGTTCTAATCTGACCTTCTTTCTGATAGGAGCCTGTATCAGGAAAGGGCCCAGGATAGCTCCTTAGGCTGTGAACCCAGAAAAAGTGCCTCAGGCCAGTGCTGTCCTTAGTGAGGCCTAGCTGAGACTGAGGGGAAGGGTTCTAGACTGAAGTATGTTTTTATTTTGTTTTGTTTTGTCTTTGAGACAGTCTCACTAGTAACCTTGGCTGGCCTAGAACTCACTATGTAGACCAGGTTGGCCTCAATCTCACAGAGATCCACCTGCCTCTATCTCCTGGGTTCTGAGATTAAAAATGTGTGTCACCATGCCTGACCAACACATGATTAAAATAAAATTTTTGACATCACATTTTATATATTTCGTGTGCACACACACATGTGTTTATAGGGGCACATGTGTATCTTAGCATGCATGTGGCACTCAGAAGACAGCTTGTGCATGGCAGTTCTTTCTATCATTTGGGTCCTGGGGATCAAACAGGTCAGCAGCTTGGCAGCATGGACCTCTACCCACTGAGCAATCTTGCCAGCCTGACATTTTATGCAGGAAATTTCAGGCCAGCCATCCAGGCATTCAGCCTGGACCCTGCTAATCCTTTGAGCCGCACAGATCTATGAACATCTGCTTTGAGTCTGGTGAGGTGTGTGTCGTGTCCTTGACTAAGTCTGGTGAGGTGTGTGTCGTGTCCTTGACTAAGTCTGGTGGGGTGTGTGTCATGTCCTTGACTAAGTCTCTCACACACTCTCCATCTTTGTCACTTTCCCTAGGAAGTATGGGCCATAAATTCCATCCTGCCTCCCTCCGAGGCTGGTGGGACATCAAATGAAGCTTGGAAACATTCCACAAAGCTAATCCCAATCTTCTAACAGAAATGGCGGCTCCCCAGCTAACTAAGGCACAAGGGTGAGGGTACTGACTGGCATGACACACGGGCCTGCCACATTGCTGCCTCTGCCGCAATCCACATCTTTAGGGCAGGACTCCAGCAACAGAACATTTCACTGAATGTCCCAAATGGCCTTCCAAAAAGCCAGCTTGCCCAGCTGGGCCTCTGCTAGCTATGCTGCCATGGTCTGTTTGCACAGAAACCCATGGAAACAAGAGTCAACCGTGGGGTTGGCTGCTGGGACTCTGCCCCTGCTCCCTGTCCTCTCACTTACTAATCCTGTTCAGCTTCTTGTTTCATCACTCAGCCTACTAGTTCACTTCCCTCTCAAATGAGAAAACAATTCGTGGCCCACACCTTTAATCCCAGCACTTGGGAAGCAGAGGCAGGCAGATCTCCATAATGAGACCCAGAGCAGCCTGTTTACATAGTGAGATCCAGGCCAGCTAGGGCTACAGGCAGACTATCTCAAAAAGACCTAAAATGAAACAAAACAAAAGGACAAACAACAACATCAACAACAAAATGATTAATTGTAAAGTGAAATATATCTTACAAAATGGCCCCCAAATGGCTATTCTCTGGCAATGAATAGTTCTTTTTTTTCTCAATGAATAGTTCTTATGCACACTAGCTTTTGTTTTTGTTTTTGTTTTTTTGTTTAAATAATGCATTTTTTGTTTGTTTGTTTTTTATTTTATTTATTTTTGTATGTGTATGAATGTACTGTCTGCATGTAGGTTTGCGCACCCATGTCGTGCAATGCCACAGAGATCAGAAGAGGGCGTTGGATTCCTCTGGAACTGGAGTTAAAGACGGTTCTCAGCTACCATGTGGGTGCTGGGGATCGAACCCGGGTCCTCTGTAAGAGCAGTCAGTGCTCTTAACCGCTAGGCCATCTCTCCAGTCCCACACACTAGCTTTTGAAATATAGCTATTCTTTTCTTTCTTTAGGTTTTAATTTCTTTATATGTATGGGGAGGAACTTGTGCACATGAGTGCAGTACCCAAGGAGGCCAGAAGATGGCATCAGACCT
The DNA here is from genome assembly GCA_009823505.1 of Rhizomys pruinosus. Lineage (NCBI taxonomy): Eukaryota > Metazoa > Chordata > Mammalia > Rodentia > Spalacidae > Rhizomys > Rhizomys pruinosus. Next base: position 59,365 of record VZQC01008739.1, on the reverse strand, counting down.
CCACAGGGCAGTTGGGAGCTGCCCAAAATGGGTTCTGGGCATGGGACTTGGGTCCTCTGGAAGAGCAGTAAGTGCTCTTAACAGGTAAGCCGGCTCACCAGCCCCTCTGGCCATTCTTTTTAAGGGAATTAGCTGGAGAGGGTATCATTACTGATTTGTTAGGAGCTGTGATGGTGTTCTGGTGTGTGTGAAGCCGGCCTTTGGTATACTTTGAGGGGAAGGGTTGTTTTAGACTCAGTGGTACCGCAAGAAAATGAGACACACATGTGAAGAAAGCTGACACTGTTAGCTCTGGATGCTGAATGGTTCTCTCCATCCTTGTGTGTATTGATCTTTTATTTTATTTTATTTTATTTTTTATGTGTATGAATGTACTGTCTGCATGCAGGTTTGTGCACCCATGTCGTGCAATGCCTTGGAGGTCAGAAGAGGGTGTTGGATTCCCCTGGAACTGGAGTTAAAGATGGTTCTCAACCATCATGTGGGTGCTGGGGATCGAACCCGGGTCCTCTGCAAGAGCAGTTGATGCTCTTAACTGCTAGGCCATCTCTCCAGCCCTGTGTGTATTGATCTTATGGTGCTAAATATCCAACCCAAGACCTCCTGCCCACTAAGCAAATCCTCACTCCCTATCTAACTATACCAGCTCCTACACATAGGTAGGTAGGTAGAGATGAGTACATAGATGATAGATAAGTTAGACACATAGAGATAGATATATACGTAGATACATAGGTAGATAGCTAGATTAGATACATGAGATAGGTGACAAATAGATTGGATAGGTGATACATTAAATTGATAGGTAGATAGATGATAGGTGGGTGGATAAAGAGATGGCTATATGGATGGCTAGATTAGATAGATACACAGATAGGCATGGGGTCTCTTGTAGCCCAGGCTAGCCTCCAATTCACTATGTAGCAAGAAATTACCTTGAACTTCTGATCTTCCTGCTTCCACCTCCCAGGGCTGGGATTACAGGTCTGCACTACCACATCCTGTTTATCTAAGCCTAGGGTACTGGGGTCTATCCTCCAACAGGGCTAGGTGTGCACTGTACCAACTGGGCTATATCCCCAGCCCCTCTTCTATATGCTTTCATTTTTTTTATGAGCTGGAAAGATGGCTCATCAGTTAAGAGCATATGCTACTCTTGCAGAGGACCCAAGTTCAGATCCCAGCACCCACGTCAGGCGGCTCATAACCACCTGTAACTGCAGCTCCACAGGAGCCCAATGCTTCTTGCCTCCACTGGCACAGGCAGACAGACACACAGACATATACAGAATTTTAAGATAATAAAAATAAATCTAAAGAAAAAAATTAATAAAAATAAACTTTAAGAGCTAGAAAGCAAAGTCCTGTTCCCTTTCCCACAGAGGCAGGAGGGCTTGCTAGGACCTTTCTAGGGCCTAAGTTTCTCTTCTGAGAGGGATAAATATATCTATAAAATGAATATAGGAAGCCAGAGCAGAAAAACAGGCAAAAAAAAAAAAAAAGAGCTGTGTGTGTGTTTTGAGGGACTTCCTCCAGGTGTCAGAGATGCAGAGCAAGCCCTCTCATTTGGGGCAAAAGGGACTGCAGCAATTTGGACTCACGGTCAGGCTTTTGAAGTCTGTCTTCTGATGGGAGACCTGGAGAACTGTCTGAGATTGCAGTGCAGCAGCTTTCGATGGGTAAGGACTCGGGGAGATCAGAATCAGGTCCTCCTGGAACACAGACAGGAGCACATGAGACCCCGAGTCACTGTTAACCCACCCCAGGATGCAGCACTGACACCACAGAACCACAGGCCAGGCGGTGGCCAGCCCCAAGCCTCACCCAAAGCCAGGATTTCTAGATGAGAAGGGGCTTCCTGAGTCCAGCCGCCCCTCTCACCTGCTCTCCCTGGAGTCTCTTCTCCACCAAAGCCACACAGTGCAGCTCCCTGAAGGCTCCAGCTCACAGCCAACCCTCCCCACCCAACCCTGGGAGCAGAGGACTCACCCCACCTCCTGGACTGGGAAGGCGCCTAGAGACGCGCTCTCTCCTTTACCAAGGAGGAATCAAAGGCCCCAGGGGCTGCCAGTACAGAGACCCACAAGGGGTTCATTCTTGATGGAGCACTCTGCCCCCCCAGGCACCCATGGGCCAGTGGGATGGGACAACAGACCCCCACCCTCCCTTCCTATTCGCCCCCCAAATCATCATGCCTACTACCAGCTCTAGTGCTCCAAACCCTTATTTTCACATGAACTATGTTGCCCCACAAGACAGAAACTGTCTTATCTTCTTTATGTGAATAGAAAAAAAAATTAAGGCTCACAGGGGGAGAACCAGCCACCCAGGCCACACAGCCTGTGGAAGGGGCCCTCCAGTGGGTTCACCCCAAAAGTTCAGCCTTGGAGCTGAACCACCTTGGAGAAACATCCTCCACAGTCCAGGTCTCTCTGTGAAGGAGCAAGCTTGGAGTAGGCTAGCCCTCAGGGTGGGTCAGTGGGCTTACCCCAGGGACCACCAGTCTGCTCACCCCGCCGAGCTGACCCCAGCTCCACCTCCTCAGCATGTGAGGTAGTGATCACTTTGGGCAGCAAGTCTTCTTGGTCTTCTGCATCCGGGTCCTGGGTCCCCACGGGTTCTTCGGCTCCCAGTTTCCTGTGCCCGTGCTTCTTACGGCTGATCTTCTTGTCCGGGGACTTCTTCCTGAGGCCTGGCTCCTCAGCGGCCTCTCTGAGCTCGGTGGGCTCCTCTTTCCCCTTCGGTTTCTTGCTGGCTTTCTCTCTGGGCTCCTCCAGGCCGGTCTTTGGGAATAAGAAACTCAATAGGAACTTCAGCAGGCTCTGCTGAGTCGGCCTGGAGGTCTTGTCTTTCTTGGTGTCTTCTGGGGCTCCCTGCTCACCGGGGAGAAATTCCCTTGCATCCTCCAAGGGAAGGGCTGTGGCTCCAGTGCCCTGGGCCTCTGCAGAGTGAGATGGGCCCCGAGAACAACCGGCCCCATCGCTGGCTGTCCGGCAAAGCACCCTCTTGTAGCTGGGCCGGGAGGGGCCGCGGCAGTTTGAGGACTGAGAGTCCTTCCTGAGGACCTGCCACCTGTCCAGGGACTGTACTCTCTTATCTGCCGGAGGCCTTCGTGGGGTCCTAGGGCTCTCCATTAGGCTACAACAAAAACAAACACCTCCCTTAGGAGATTCCAGCAGGAAGCCTGGCCCAGCCCCACCCAGGCCCACACACCCTCCATCACCTTGATGGCACCCTCTCCTGAGGGCACTTGTCAACTCCACAGGGAAGGCAAGTACCACCCCTATTTTCCAGAAAAAGAAGTCAGGTTCCTCATCTGGCCAGGGGCGCTGCCAGAGTACCCCAGAGGAACACAGCCCCCTGTTGTCACCACAGTCGCAGCGGGTGATTTTGGTTTTACGACTCTAGAAATAAAGCAGCAAGTTTGTGCTGCCCCAACCCTCTGCCCCGGAAACTTGTTCAGGGCAATACGAACCTTCAGCAGCCATGCGGCCACGTGGCCTGTCTCGTTGTCTCTGTCTGGTGTTTTTGGGTTTGGGTTTTTTTTTTTTTTTTTTTTTTTTTTGTATTTTTTGAGACAGGGTCTCCCTATAGTCCCAGCTGCCCTGGAGCTCGTTATGTAGACCAAGCTGGCCTTGAACTTACAGAGATCCACCTGCCTCTGCCTCCTGAGTGCTGGGATTAAAGGCGTGCGCCACCACACTTGGCAGATATGTACTTTTAAAATGGTAAATGCCAAAAAAAAAAAAAATGGCAAATGCCTCTGAGCTTGTCCTACCTTAGAGCCTAGGGGTCCTTCTGATCCAACCAGAATAGAGAATGGGTAATGGAAAGGACTAAGAGCTTGCTACTCCTGGAGCATCCTATACAGACCGGCTGTGGCCACTTAATTTGCACTTAACTTGCATGTCCATAATCTAAACTGTGGCTTTCATATTTTCCCATAGTTTGCTCAGAAAACTTCACCCATTGGTAAAAGACAAAAGAAAACTATTGTATGGTTCTAAGTCCCAAATCTGAGGTTCGAGAGACTGCTGTGGCATTTGGCGTGTGGTTGTATAGTCTAACTGGCTATAACTTAGTGGCATGGGATGTAAATTATGTATTTCCCAGCCAGTGAGATGGCTCAGGTGTAAAGGCATTTGCCATGCCAGCCGGGTGTGGTGGCTCACACCTTTAACCCCAGCACTCGGGAGGCAGAGGCAGGCAGATCTCTGTGAATTCGAGGCCAGCCTGGTCTATATAGTGAGTTCCAGGCCAGCTGAGGCTACAGGGAGAACTTGTCTAAAAAAAAAAAGAAAGAACGTTGGTCTTTAACAAGGCTGTGGTTGAGAACACAGATGACTGTGGGCTTAAACCAAGGCAAATTTGAATGAGCCGTCTACCTGATCATATTAATGAGATCAAAGGAAACTGAGCCAGAAATACGGACAAACAATGCTAGGGTTGTGCTGCCTTTGGCCAGGACAAAATGGCACAGCAGCTGCTCAGCACCCAAACTCCCGGGACACCAGGCTCAACCCCAGCCTCTGTTTTTCCTGCAATAACTTGGCTCCCGGAATCTGTCCCATGATGGGCAGAGGCATCCACCAGCTGACTGGGAGACAGGAGCAGCCACCTTTTCAATAGCTGCTGTTACTATGGAAACCATGTTCGTCATCTCTCATGATGGGCCCAGCATCCTCCTCCTGCCCTTGGGGCACATGCTGCTGTTTCAATGACAGTGTCTGTCCTCTCCGAGTTCCCCAGTGAAGGTCCACCTCAGGGCCCCAAAGGCCTCCTGACCCCAAGCCCTGTGACCTCTTGTTCCTTGTCCACATCCTCCCCTTTCATCTAGAGCCACCTCCTTACAGCACCTCTTTCCAGGTGGCCATGGCAACGCAGCTCAGCCCCACTTTCCCCTACCTCTCTGCCTGTTCCTTATCTGGGGTGTTCCAGAGACTCTGTCCCAAAGGCTGGCCAAGGTGGGCAAATCCCACCCCTGCCCCAGGAAGACCCTGCAGAACCCTCTCTGTAACTGGCTGTCATCAGCCATGTGAAGTCCCCTTCCTCAGAAGACTGCCACCCACCTCCCTGTGTTGCAGGGGCCACAGATCTTTCTAGGTGTTGGCATGAAATTTTGCCCATCTGCGAGTCATCAAGGAAGACCTTCCTCCTTTCCCGGTTTCTTGTTTTGTGCCCATGTATGGCCTGTCGGGTAATTCCACCCTGGCCCAGAGCAGAAGCCAGGAGAGAGCAGCCCAGCCAGGGTGCATGGAAACCCAGCCACTCTTGTAAACACGTTTTATTGTAGCAGAGAGATTTCAGAGCAAAGTCCACCCCAGCCAGGAACGCCCTCCTGGGTGACCCACAGATCACAGCTCGCATCTGTGATGAAAAAGGCTCCAGTAAAGCATTTGAGAACCACAAAGGACCAGAGAATTCGCACCAAGCAGGAAGTGTGAGACATTTTCTCCAAGCTCCCTCTGTGTTTGGCCCATTTTCTAACTGAATGCTGACCCCATCTTCCTATCCACCTGGCCGTTACTCTCAAACCACAACCTGCTCCCTCCTCACACGCAGGGCTGGGCGAGGCTCCAGATACCCCAGAACTTCCACTGGTAGGCCTGGGAATGAAGGCGATGTTTTCTTCCCTCAACACTGAGCCTGCCCTGCCCCTGCCCCCAACAATTCAGTCTCTCCTTTTTGTGGGATCCCTCTCTGGCTCCTACACTGGACAGGCCTTGCAAACCCTGTAGTGTGGGAATCTTCCAGGCCCATTCCTGGCACGTGCTACCGTGAGCTCCGAGGAGCCCTTCCCTGCAGGAAGACTCCGTACCCTTTGAACAGAGCCCTGCCCAGGGCCAGGGCTGAAGGGACGTGCACCCGGTGGCCATCCTTCACGTACCTGAGGGCAAGTTGCCTTTCTGTCCCAATTGCCCAGGGCTGTTGATGATTGCTGGGTCCCACCGCACCCTGGCACCGTCTCTAGAGTTTGCCAGCTGGCCCACGTCCACACGGACCACATGTAGTGGCAGGGGCTGGAGGCTCTAGCAGGGCCTGACCTCTGCGGTCTCAGTCCCAGTGTCTTCTTCAACACAGCCCCAGGCCCAGTGACCCTGAGCAGCCATGTGGCCCTGAAAGGAGTCAGCTGGGCAGACCTCAGCTCTGTGTGAAAGCTCAGCTCAGCCATCTGCCTGTTCCTCACTGTCACCACCAAACACAAACTGTCCTGGGCTATTTTCCTAGAGGTAGAAGAGTCTCCTCTTTGTGTGTGTGTATGTGTGTATGTGTGTGTGTGTGTGTGTGTGTGTGTGTGAGTGATGTATGTGTTCACGTTGGGTGCATATGTGTGAGAAAGTATACATGTAGAGGCCAGAGACTGACTTGGATCTCCTATCAGTCTCCCTTATGTGAGGACCCTTTGGCACATAGACTCGGTTGGGGGACTTGAGTCCAGAGACTTTAAGTCCAACTTAGTTCAAGGGTTCTTTGAGTGACAGCCATTTGGGATCATACCAATGAATCCTGCTCCATTTTTTTGTTATTTGGGTTTTTTTTTGTTTTTTGGTTTTTGGTTTTAGACAGGGTCTCCATATAGCACCAGCTGGCCTGGAGCTCACTCTGTAGACCAGGCTGGCCTTGAACTCACAGAGATCCACCTGCCTCTGCCTCCCGAGTGCTGGGATTAAAGGCGTGTGACACCATGCCCAGCTTAAAAAAGGTTCTTAGCCACCATGTGGGTGCTGGGAATTGAACCCATATCCTCTGCAGGAGCCATCTCTCCAGCCCCATTTGTATTTTTTAAGTTTTTAAATCTATTTTTATTTTATGATTCTATTCTATTATTATTTTATCTATATTTATTTATTTTATGTGTAAGTGTACCACATGTGCAGTACCCGCCCACTGAAGCCAGAAGAAGGAGTCAGAACTGGAGTTATGGATGGTTGTTATCTGCCACGTGGGTGCTAGGAACCAAACCTAGCTCTTAACTGCTAGCCAATGCTCTTAATTCCTGCCATCTCTCCAGGCTCCTGTTCTTTGTATTTTATTAGTATTAGTATTACTATTAGTGTGTGTGTGTGTGTGTGTGTGTGTGTACATATGTGTGGGCATATTTACCATGACATACATGTGGGGGTCAGAAGACAGCTTTGTAGAGTTGATTCTCTTTCCTCCTTTGTATGGGACCTGGAGATCCAACTTGGTCATCAGGCAGTAAGTGCCTTCATCCACTGAGCCGTCTCACCGAACCCTGCTCCATCATTTTAAACATAAGGTAATGGGAGGGGCTCAGCAAACTAGAACAAAATCAGGTCTGGACTTAGGGTCTATCTCCCTTCCTTTCAGCACTTCAAAATACCCGCCCATTGCTCTGTCTCCCAAAAAGAGTTATCAACTCACCTCAGACCGCAGAAGTCGATCCTGTGTAGGGACAGCCTGGGGCTGGGATCTCTAGTGTTGGCCACCACTCTGTCCCCTGACGACTAGAAGCGAAGTCCTATGAGGGTAGAGGGTAAGGTCGGGCTGTCTCAGAAAGAAGATGATGCTGGTGATATTCAGTGTGGCTCAAGACCTCTGGACTTTATATCAATCTCCCAGGAGCTGAGATCACAGGTAGCCAATCCAGAGGTGAGGACCAGCCCACCTGCTCCACCAGCAGCTGCCAGCCCCAGGCTGCTTCCAGGCCTGCAACCACCCTAGGGAGAAAAAAAACAAACCAGTTTCACTTGACAACTTCCTTATTGTACCTGAATCCCAATATGAAACCAGCGCTTAGAAAACAAACTCATGTCTGGCCAGTAGGTGGAATTGAAAGCAAAGCCTTATGGGAAACATAGTGGGGGAGGGATAACCCCTCCACACCCTCTCTGGGTTATGTCCGGAGCCCGAAGAGCTAGAAAAAAAGGGCAATGAAATAAGCACAGACTCTGACCAGGAGATAAACCTGACTTTAGAACTGCTTTTTCAAAATCTTGCCACTCATGAGTAGGGTCATCATGGATTTTTGTTTTGTTTTGTTTTGAGATAAGGTCTCACTTTGTAGCCCTGGATAGCTTGAAACTCACTAGCTGGACAAAGCTGGCTTCCATCTCATAGATCAGCCTGCCTCTGCCTCCCAAGTGCCGGGACTAAAAGCATGCGCAATCAAACCTAGCAAAAAAATAAACTCCAAGCTGGGTGTGATAGCACATGCCTTTAATCCCAGCATTCGAAGGTAGAGGCAGATGATCTTTTTGAAATGTGGTTAGCTTGATCTCCATAGCCCAGACCAGCCTGGGCTACTGAGAGACCCCGTCTAAAAAAGCTAAATAACCGGGTATGGTGGCACACACCTTTAATCCTAGCACTCGGGAGGCAGAGGCAGGCGGATCTTTGTGACAGCTGGGGCTACAGGGAGACCCTGTCTTGAAAAGACAATAAAAAAAAAAAAAAAAAAAAAAAAAAGCTAAATAAGATAAAATAAAAATAAATTTTAACCACAGATGTGAGCGACAGGGTAGATTATAGAAAGAGGCTCTCAGAGAAAGAATAAGGCATGCCAGGGAGCTTCGTCTTAAAGGAGAGTCCCCACTAAGTGTCTTAGCCTAGCTCTGTATAGGAAATTGGAGGCTTTGGAATTACATTACTCACAGGGTTGGGAAGACATCTTTTTCTTCTATCTCTTTTCTTAAAAAAAAAATTACTGGGGCTGGAGAGATGACTCAGCAGTTAAGAGCACCAGCTGATCTTGCTGAGGGAACCCTGGTTTAGTTCCCAGCACCCACAGGGTGGCTGACAACAATCCATAACTCCAGTTCCAGGGAACTGATGACCTCTTCTGGACTCTGTGGGCATTGCACACATGTGGGACACTTACATACATGCAGGCAAAACTCTCATACACATAAAATAAAAAATTTTTAAGTTAAAAAAATTATTATGTGTATGAGTATGGACACATGCATGCAGTGGTGCACACGTGGAGGGTGCAGGACAAGTGTGGACACATGCATGAAGTGGTGCACACGTGGAGGGTGGAGGACAAGTGTGGACAAATGCATGCAGTGGTGCACACGTGGAGGGTGGAGGACAAGTGTGGACAAATGCATGCAGTGGTGCACACGTGGAGGGTGGAGGACAAGTGTGGACAAATGCATGCAGTGGTGCACATGTAGAGGGTGGAGGACAAGTGTGGACAAATGCATGCAGTGGTGCACACGTGGAGGGTGGAGGACAAGTGTGGACAAATGCATGCAGTGGTGCACACGTGGAGGGTGGAGGACAAGTGTGGACAAATGCATGCAGTGGTGCACATGTAGAGGGTGAAGGACAAGTGTGGACACATGCATGCAGTGGTGCACATGTGGGGGGTGGAGGACAAGTGTGGACAAATGCACGCAGTGGTGCACATGTGGAGGGTGGTGGACAAGTGTGGACACATGCATGCAGTGGTGCACATGTGGAGGGTGGAGGACAAGTGTAGACACATGCATGCAGTGGTGCACATGTGGGGAGTGGAGGACAAGTGTGGACACATGCACACAGTGGTGCACATGTGGAGGGTGGTGGACAAGTGTGGACACATGCATGCAGTGGTGCACATGTGGGGGGGGTGGACAAGTGTCAGGAGGTGGCTCTCACCTTCCACCTTCTTGACACAAGGTCTCTCTTGTTTCTGTGGCTCTGCTGAATGTTCCAGGCTGGCTGGCCCACAGGCGTCTGGACGAGTCTCTGTCTGTGCTTCTCATCACCCTGTAGGGGTGTGGGGATTACAAATGGGAGCCAGGACATCTAGCTTTTAAACAAATGGCTTACTGCATTTTACTATGTGTGGTGTTGTGTGTGTCTGTGTAGGGATGGAGGACAACTTGTGGGAGTCGTTTCTCTCCTTTCACTGTGTGGATCCCAGGAATTGAATTCACATCATTAGGGTTGGCCGCAAGCACCTTTACCCATGGAGCCATCTTGCCACTCCTTAAACCTGGCTCTTTAGGTGGGTTCCCAAGGCTGAACTCGTCTTCAGACTTGTTCACCTAGTGCTTTTACATGCTGAGGTTGATTTTACATCTCCCCAGGCCTCTCGTCCCCCTTTTCTGTAAATGACATTACAGGGTAACTCTAGAGGTGGCTTGAATAGAGGCTGCAAGGTTATCAAGATAAATCTGTGGAGCCACTAGTGCTGCACAGGGTTAGGAAATGTCTTTTACTACAAATGGGGTGTTCTGTGAGATCCCTGGAGAATCGCAGGTTTACAGCTGGGAAAGGAGAACAGCCATAGGAATCATCGAACGACTCCCAGCTATTCTAACATTCCCATGAGAGATACATGTGCATGATTGTAACACAGTCTCTGTGTGGGCCGCCTTTATAGCAAATGCTGTTGCTGGAATTCTTGACCCTCAGCTGCTGAGAGATTTCCACCAGGCTCCAGAACGTGACCCTTTCCTAGCTCCCACAGTTGTCCCTGACCTTCTGTTGGCCGGGCCTTGGTTTCTCTAGTACTTGAGGCAGGTGCTCTACACTGCGCTTACACCACACCACCCGCTAGCATTTGGGGTTTGGTTTTTGTTGTTGTTGTTGTTTTGTTTTGTTTTGAGACAGGGCCTCACTATGTAGCCCCAGATGGCCTGGACCTCAGTGTGTAGACCAGACTGGCCTGGAATTCACAGAGATCCACCTGCCTCCATACCCAGTCCTTCCCTGTGTTTTTATCCTGCTTCAAGTAAAAAATAAAATAAAATAAAATGAAAAGCCCTGGTTTTGTTTAAATAAGATTAAAAAGTATTAGACTTTCTCTCTTAGTGACATGGAGAGACATCAAAAAATAAAAATAAGTAAATAACAGGCCAGGCACCATTCACACACTCTTTTAATCCCAGTACTCAGGAGACAGAGGCAGAAGGATTAGAAATTCAAGAATGGTCTCAGTTACATAGGGAGTTTGAGACCAGCCTGGGCCACTTGAGAGCCTATCTTAAACAAACAAATGAAAAGAAACAGTCACCTCGGCCTTCAGGAGACAGAGGAGGATCACAAGTCCAAGGCCACTCTGTAAACACCCACTCCCAGCCTTCAAGAAGCATCCCATTACCCATAATGCTCCGCTTTCTTCGGAATCTAAGATGGAAGCAAAGAATGAGAGGCTAAGGTGAGAGGTGCTCCTGAGGAGCACTGGGCTCAGGCGCGTCACTTGTAGACCCGAGGGTCAGCTCTAAGCCTCCCAGAGCAGCATGGCAAGGTGGGCAGGAATGGAGGCTGGCAGGGAGGGCTCTCTGAAGTTCTCTTTCCTCTACCCCAAAATGGGCCACTGCCCTTCTCATGGCTGGGTCCCCTTCTGTCCACTGCATCAACCAAGAAAACTGAGGTTTCCGCTCGACCCTGTTGACCTGCTTATTATGGGTTGGACAGAGAGGACGGCCCTGCGCATTTGGGGGTGGTTAGCAGCATGCCTGGTTTCTGCTCACTACATTGCAGCAGCCTCCAAAGTGAAACCCAGAAATGTCCCTAGGCATTGCCAAGCGTTCCCAAGGATGAGGCCGCTGGCGGTTGAGCATCGCTGCCATAAGCAATGACAGGGTTAGGGAACCTTGAACTGCTAGGAGCCGCTGAAGATGGGTAAGTCCAGGTTTGTAGCAGCAGCAGGACTGATTTTGTCTGCGGTGCTTATTCCCACCTCGTGATCACTAGACAGCTGCCCCAAATCCTGCTTTGCCACCATCATCCCATGCAAAGGCCTGAGTAAGTGGTGATGTCATTTGTGGCTTTTATCTTTAATCAGAATAATTTTCTCTACATCTTGGGCCAAAATTGTGTCATATGTCCAGCCAGGCTGGACAAGGACTAGGAGGCAAGAAGCTAGCAGAAGCGGAGTTGACCCTCCCTCCCGGGGAAGTATGGCCACTCCCACTCACCGAAATCATCTTTCTGTGCCTTCCTCACCAGGGCGACTGGAGGCCTCGGACAGAGGTCGGGATCTTCAGAACTTAGCAAAGAGATACCTGCACTCCCATGTTTGTTGAAGAATTATTCACAGTAGCTAACAAGTAAAAACAACAGGGATGTCAACTGATGGATGAACATCTTACAGCACACAATGGAATATTATTCAGTCAGGAAAAAAGAAAGCAAGCTTGCCGTATGTAACAATGTGAATAAAGTTTGAGGGACAAAAGAAATAAACCAATCACAGAAGGACAAATACTTAGTTCCTCTACTAAACGTCTAAAAGAGTCTAAAAAGTACACACAGAAGTAAAAGGCAGAACGTGTCTTGCAAGGCCTAAGGGAAACAGGACAGAGGGGAGCTGCTGTTTAATGGGTACAAAGCTAATTCTGCAAGATAAACCTGCGGTGTAACACTGTGCGGTTCACCTAACATCTACTACGGACAGGTCAGCAAGCTGGCTCAGTGGAGACAGGTGCTCACGATGCAAGCTTGATGACATGGGGGCACATGAAAAGATGGAAGGAGAGAATAAGCTCCGCAGAGTTGTCCTCTGACCTCCACACACGTCACGGCACACATGTGCCCACCCACACACTTAGCTTTCCATTGCTGTTAGCTTTTCCAGTGATGTTCTAGTCAGCTTTCCATTGCTGTGATAAACACTGACGGAACCAAATTGGGGCAGGAAGGGTCTATTCATCTTCCAAGTTATGCCCGGAGGCCAGGGCAGGAGCCTGGACACAGAGACCATGCGTGGCCACTGCTTACTGACTCGGGACCCCTGGCTTGCTCAGCTAGTTTTCCTGTACAGCCCAGCTGCCTGCCCAGCAATGGCACCACTCACTGTGACCGAGACCCTCCTAAAGCGATTAGCAATTTTGCCCCACAAACATTCCCACAAGCCAATCTGCTGTAGGAAATTCTTCAACTGAGGTTCCTTTTTCCCAAATGTCTCTAGTTTATACCAAGTTGACAAAAACTAACCAGTACACATGTACACAATAATACAAAAAAATTATTTTTTTTGAATTGTTGAAGATAGATTTCATGTTTTCTGGGGTTTTTTGTTTGTTTGTTTGGGTTTTTTTGAGACAGGGTCTCCCTGTAGTCCCAGCTGGCCTGAAACTTGCTCTGTAGACCAGGCTGGCCTTGAACTCACAAAGATCCACCTGCCTCTGCCTCCCGAGTGCTGGGATTAAAGGCACGCGCCACCACGCCTGGCATGCTTTCTGTTCTTAGTTCAAGTTTTCAAAAGACAAATAAGTAGGAAGTCTGGAGAGATGGCTCAGGGGTTAACAGCACTGGCTGCTCTTGCAGAGGACCCAAGTTTGGTTCCCAGCAGCCACGTGGCAGCTAACAACCGTCCTTAACTCTGGTTCTAGTGGGGGGGGGTCTGATGCCCCCTTCTGGCACCCAATGGTACTGCATGCATGTGGTATGCTGACATATACACAGGCAAACATTCAAACCTATTAAATAAAAATAAAATATTTTTAAAATTTGTAAAAAGTTATTATTTTTATTTTATGCATGTGAGTGCATTGCCTGCATGCATGTAAGTGGATCTCTGTCATGCAATGACCATGGAGGTCAGAGAGGGTGTCAAAATTCCTTGGAACTGGAGTTATAGACGGTTGTTAACCATGTGAGTGCTGGGACTTTCTCTTCCAGTTTCTCCCTCGAATTTGTCAGCCCAGCTCCTTCCTGCTGTAATTGCTGTAACCATCTCTGTTTCCTGCAAATGACTGAGTTCACGAAGGCTGCTTATCTGCCTTGGAGCAGGCACCAGAGATAAAAGAAAGAAAAGTTACTCAGAGGGCACGTGACTCAGCTTGTTAGGGTTTTCCTAATAATATTTTAGCTGCCACCTCCCTCGTCTCTAGAGACAATTTTGAAAGTACCCAGCATGCTGGGGCTGCTGTCACCACATCTTACCATCAAATGAAGATTCAGCCAGGAGCTGTCTGGCTCACTTGGGGCTCATCTTTTTTTGGGGGGGAGGGGAGTCTCATATAGCCCAGGCTAGCCTGGAATTCACTATACAGCAAAAGATGACTTAGAACTTCAGATCACCCTGCCTCTACCACCCAAGTGCTGGGGTTACAGGTGAGCACCTGGTGTTTTGCTTTATTTTTATTTATGTGTATGCATGTATATTACATGCATGTATGCAAGTGCACCCATGTCATACAATGTCATACAATGGTCTCAGAGGACAGAAGAGGGCATCAGATCTCCTGGAACTGGAGTTACAGACAGTTGTTAGCTGCTATGTGGTTGCTGGGATTCAAACCCAAGTCTTCTGCGAGAACAGCCAGTGCTCTTAATCACTGAGCCATCTCTCCAGCCCTGAGAAGCTGGTTTTATGCAGTGCTGGGATCAAACCCAGGGCCTCATACATGCTAGCTAAGCAAGCACTCTGCCAACTGAGCCACATCCCCACCCCCAGGGCTAAGACATCTAATGTGAGACTGAAGAGAGGGTCCTCATTCCTTTCTTTGTGATAACAAAATTCCATGGTGATCATGATGGTGGTGATGATGATGGTGGTGGTGGTGGTAGTGATGGTAATGATGGTGATGGTGGTGGTGGTGATGGTGATGGTGATGGTGATGATGATGGTGATGATGATGGTGGTGGTGGTAGTGATGATGGTGATGATGGTGGTGGTGATGATGGTGGTGATGATGGTGATGATGGTGGTAATGATGGTGGTAATGGTGGTGATAGTGGTGATGATGGTGGTGATGATGGTGATGGTGATGGTGATGATGGTGATGATGGTGGTGGTGGTGGTGGTGGTGATGGTGGTAATGGCGATGGTGATAGTGGTGATGATGGTGGTGGTGATGATGGTGATGGTGGTGGTGATGGTTACTTTCTATTGCTGTGATTAAAAACACTGACCAGCCGGGCATGGTGGCACATGCCTTTAATCCTAGCACTTGGGAGGCAGAGGCAGGCAGATCTCTGAGAGTTCAAGGCCAGCCTGGTCTACAGAGCAAGTTCCAGGCCAGCTGGGGCAACAGGGAGACCCTGTCTCGAAAAGACCCCCAAAAACTTAAAATAAAATAAAATAAAATAAAATAAATAAAAAATAAAAACACTGACCAAAACCAACTTGGAGAGGAAAGGGATTATTTGTCTTACCACATAGTTCATCATCAAGAGAGGCCAAGGCAGGAATCTGGAGCACAGACCATGGAGGAATGTGGCTAACTAGCTTGCTCCTTTGGCCTGTGCTCAGCCTGTTTTCTTATACAGCACCTGGGGTGGCACTGCCCACAGTGTGCTGGGCCCTCTACAGCACTCAACAATCAAGAAAATTCTCCACAGACATGGCTGCAGGCCAATCCAATGGAGACAATTCCTTAATTGAGATTTCTTCTACTTAGGCATGTCAATTGACAACTAAACCTATCCAGAACAGAAATGGTAATGGTGATGGTGATGGTGATGGTGATGGTGATGGTG
>VZQC01008739.1:22397-38771 GCA_009823505.1 Rhizomys pruinosus | reverse complement strand
GCCAGGAAACAAACTCAGGTCCTCTGCAAGAGCAGTCTGTGCTCTTAACCACTGAACCATCTCTCCAGCCCATATTTTTATTTTTTAATTATGTGTATGTGTGTGCAACTATGTGTATGTGCACATGGTTGTGCACTGTATGTGCACAGTACCCATGGAGTCCAGAAGAGGGCGTGATATCCCCTGAGCTGGAGTTACAGGGGGTTGTGAGTGGCCCAATGTGGGTGCTGGGAACCAAACTTGGGTCCTCTACAAGAGCAGTGTGTTCTCTTAACCACTGAGCCATCTCTCCATCCCCAAATACAATTGTTTTGAATTTCATCATTCATTGCTCCTGTGTAGAGATAGAACTGACTTTTTATTTTATTTTTTTATTTTTTTATTTATTATTTTTTATGTGTATGAATGTACTGTCTGCATGTAGGTTTGTGCACCCGTGTCATGCAATGCCCTGGAGGTCAGAAGAGGGCATCAGATTCCCTGGAACTGGAGTTAAAGATGGTTCTTAGCCACCATGTGGGTGCTGGGAATTGAACCCGGGTCCTCTGCAAGAGCAGTCGGTGCTCTTAACCACTGAGCCATCTCTCCAGCCCAGAACTGACTTTTTATAGATTTATCTTGTATCCAGCAACATTCTGTAACTCGTTACTTTTAATAGATTTTTGCAGATTCCTTAGAATTTTAAATTATTTTTTGGTTTGTCTTAAAATTAATTAATTTTTATTTTATGTGTATGAATGTTGCCTGGCTATATGCAAATATAGTAGTATTGTGCAATACCCATGGAGGCCAGAAGAGGGAGTTAGATACCCTGGAATTGGAGCTATGGACAGCTGTTAGTTCCATGTGGGTCCTGGGAATCCAGGTCCTCTGCAAGACCAGCCAGTGTCCTTAACTGCTAAGCCATCTCTCTAGCCCTTGCTTAGAATTTTTATATACAGCATCCTGTGGTCTTTGAATAGAACTAGTTTTATTTCCTAGTTCCTATCAGTTACTTTTCTCATCATTGTGACAAATGTCTTAGAGAAGCAGCATGGGAAGGAAGGATTTATGTCAGCTCTTGCTGTCAGGGGATCAGTCCACTGTAGTAGGAAGGCATGGATGAGAGCAGGTCAGGCACAACCACCTGTGACTCCAGCACCAGAGGATCAGGTGCCCTCTACTGGCCTCCTTGAGGACCCCCACACTCATGCTATATACTCACACAGGCACAGACACAGACACAAACACACACACACACATGAATAAGAAAAAATATATAATTTAGCAGGGTGTGGTAGTGAACACCTTTAATCCCAGCACTCAGGAGACAGAAGCAGGGGTATTTCTGTGAGTTCAAGGCCAGATTGGTTTACAAGGAGACCCTGTCTCACATATATATATGTGGGGTTATGGCGCGCTCCCCCCGGAATGAAAAGCCACGAGGTCTAAGCTCTTCGGAGCAAAGTTTAATTCAGAGTAGCCGGGGCTAGGCTCACGGGAGAGAGAGAACCAAGCCAAGCACAGAATAGCGTCTGGCTTGGGAATTTAAGGGAGAAGGTGGGAGCGGGATTCAGTGGGAGTGGGGTGGGTCGGAATCTGGAATCTGGCTTCCGAAGGGTGAGGGGCGCGGTGGAAGATTCCTGAGTAATCAGGGGTGGCCTGCTTTAGCATAACCAAAGGCCATGCCTGGTAGAGCAGGTTTTTGGACCTCCGGTCTCTGCATTCCAATGGGCTTCTGGAGCTCACACCCTGACAGGCCAAGGGCGTCGGGAGTCGCACCACCCGGACAATAGAGTGAGAGAGGCGACAGCTGAGAGATAGACAGAGAGGGAGAGAGAGGGATAGATATGGAATATAGTAAGACATAGATTTATACATAGATATGTTATACATATATGTATATAGTATATATATATATATATATATTATATATATATAGGCTGGTCTTGCAGGGGACCTGGTCTTCCCAGGACCCACATGGACTAACAGTATGCCATAGCTCCAATTACCAGGGTATCTAACTCCCTCTTCTGGCCTCCATGGGTATTGCCACAATACTATTACTTGCATATAGGCCGGCAAACAACATACACATAAAATAAAAATTATATAATTTTATTTAACGTAATTTAAATTCTCAGAATCTGCAAAAATCTATTAAAAGTAACGAGTTACAGAATGTTGCTGGATACAAGATAAATCTATAAAAAGTATTTAAAAAGTATATATATATACATTATATACACATATTATGTATATCTTATACTACTTTTTAAATTAAATGTGCTTTTCTGATGGGCGTGATGGCAGATGCCCTTTAATCCCAGCACTCAGGAAGCAAAGGGCGGCAGACCCTGTGAGTTCAAGGGCCAGCCTGGTCTACATAGCAAGTTCCAGGACAAGCTGGGGGCTAAAGGGAAAACCCTGTCCAAAAAGATCAAAAAAGTATTTAAATAATCAAATAAAGCCGGGCGTGGCAGCACACGCCTTTAATCTAGCACTTGGGGAGGCAGAGGCCAGGTGGAACATTGTAAGTTCAGGCCAGCCTATTCTACAGGTGAGCTCCAGGCCAGCTGGGGCTACAGGGAGGACCCTGTCTTGAAAAAAAGACCAAAATTTTTTTAAAAATTAAATATGCTTTTCTATATCTGTTGAGATGATCAGTGGAGCTTTGTCTTTCATTTGTACACTTATAAACTTTTATTTATTTATTCATTTGGTCTTTTGAGACAGGGTCTCCCTGTAGCCCCAGTTGTTTTAGAACTCACTGTGTAGACCACGGCTCCAGAACTCACAGACATCTGCTGAGTGCTGAGAGTAAAGGTGTGGGCCACTACACCCCGCATAAACTTTTCTTGTTTTTATTATTTATTTCAATGTATCTGAGTGTTTTGCCTGCACGTTATATTATGTGCATGTAGTACCACCAGAGGGCCAGAAGAGGGCATTGTATCCCCTGGAACTGAAGTTCTGGGACTGGAGTTTAGTTTGTTGCCATGTGGTGTAATGGGAACCAAACCCAAGTCTTCTTCAATAGAAGGACACACTTTTGCCTTCTGGGTTATCTCTGTTAGTCCCTGGTTTGTTTGTGTTGTTTTTGTTTTTGACACAGGTCTCACTCTATATATACCTAAGCTAACCTGAAACTCAAAGCACAGCCTCCTGCCTCAGCCTCCTGAGTGCTGGAGTTCAGGTGTAAAACCACCACCACCCAGTCCAAACACATGAGCTGGATGAGAGATTAACATGCCGTGTTTCTTCAAATACCAGGCCTTTAACCTCTGCCAGGAAGAAACTGCAATTATTACTGGGAATATTTGACTCCTCCCAGTTAAACCTCGTGAGCTTCAAGGTAGAAATTCCTCTGCCTCATCCCAGGCAGGGGTACTTCTCCCCTTCTGGGAATTTCCAGTTACAGGAGCTCACCTTTTAGGACTGGGAGAAGTGGTGGGAGGGAACACGAAGGACACAAAAACATTCGTGGAGTAAAAATATTACCTATGCCTCAAAAAGCAATGCCCTGTTCATCATATGGGAGAGGAAACCCCAACCTCAGCCAACTTTAAGTAAGAAGGAGGTTTGGTAGCCAGTTACTAAGGTCATCAAGAGATTGCAGGAAGAGCCACAGGAACTGGCTCTCGGACTGGAAGTGCAGTCCAGACCAGCAGCATTTTACCTCACTCCCTGCAGAGGACAACTACCACCAGCTGGGGGTTAAATTCCCCTTTAGCTCTGGTTACAAAAATCTCATGGCCATCGGGACGCGCATGCCTTTAACCCAGCACTTGGGCGGGCAGGGCAGGTGGAGCTCTGTGAATTCAGGCCAACCTGGACTTATATAGTGAGTTCCAGGGACAACTGGGACTACAGGGAGGACCCTTGTCTAAAAAAGACCAAGGAAACAAACAAACAAACAATAACAACAAAAACAATGCCAGGTGGTTTTAGCATGTAAATGCCAGGTGGTTGGCAGTCCACCTGTAATTCCAGCCTGGGACGATGGAGCAAGTTGGGATAGCTAGACTAGCCCAAATCTGTGAGCTCTGGGTTTGATTGAAACCCTGCTTGATTGAAGCTTAGAGATGAAAGAGGAATTGAGAATTTTCTTTTTTTTTTTTTATGTGTCTGAGTGTACCAATTGCATCTGTAGCGTCGGTTGCACCCCATGTTGTGCAATGCCACCGGACGTCCAGAACCAGTGGCATCGATTCCCGGGAAATGGAGTTGTTAAAGACGTTCTCAGCTGCCATGTGGGTGCTGGGGATCGAACCCAGGTCTCTGCAAGAGCAGTGCTCCCAACCGCTAGGCCATCTCCTCCAGCCCTGAGAATGATTCTTAATAAACAGTTTCAAGCCTCCCCATGCACACACATATGTGGAAACGTGTGCCCAACACACATAAAACATGTATAAACACCCACATGATTATGTGAAGAGAAGGAAGGGAGGGAGTAAGGGAGGGGCGGGAAAGAAGAAAAGAACAGAGAAGAGAGAGGAGAGGAGAGAGAGAGAGGAAGGAAAAGGAGAGAAAAGAGAGAAGAGAGGAAAGAACCCTGGAATGTATGTTCTGAGGCTGACAGACCGTCTGACCATTGCTATGTCATGGGGACAAGCCTCTACAAATGGCCTACCTGGGTCTCAAGTTCCACCCCTGTTGCCAAGGAGACGACTATGATGGAGAGGAGAAGAATAATTTCCAGAGGCAAATTTCTGATGGTCTAGCAGAGGCTGTCTGTGAAAGGCCTGTTGGCCCGTGCTACCCCACTGACAATCTTTCTGAGCATTGCAACATTGTCCTGCGATGACCTCTTTTCAAGGACAGATGTGCTCCTGGGGGAAATTCGAGGAACGTCACTGCTGCATCCAAACCCCATTGCAGGGAGTCTGGAGAGATGGCCTCAAAAGTTTAGGCGTGCTGCTATTTGTAGAGACCCAGGTTTGGTTCTCAGCCCCACCTGGCAGCTTGCCAAATTGTCACAAGNCTTCCTTCCCATGCTGCTTCTCTAAGACATTTGTCACAATGATGAGAAAAGTAACTGATAGGAACTAGGAAATAAAACTAGTTCTATTCAAAGACCACAGGATGCTGTATATAAAAATTCTAAGCAAGGGCTAGAGAGATGGCTTAGCAGTTAAGGACACTGGCTGGTCTTGCAGAGGACCTGGATTCCCAGGACCCACATGGAACTAACAGCTGTCCATAGCTCCAATTCCAGGGTATCTAACTCCCTCTTCTGGCCTCCATGGGTATTGCACAATACTACTATACTTGCATATAGCCAGGCAACATACATACACATAAAATAAAAATTAATTAATTTTAAGACAAACCAAAAAATAATTTAAAATTCTAAGGAATCTGCAAAAATCTATTAAAAGTAACGAGTTACAGAATGTTGCTGGATACAAGATAAATCTATAAAAAGTCATTTAAAAAGTATATATATATACATATATACACATATATATGTATATATATATATACTTTTTAAATTAAAATGTGCTTTTCTGATGGGCATGATGGCAGATGCCTTTAATCCCAGCACTCAGGAAGCAGAGGGAGGCAGACCTCTGTGAGTTCAAGGCCAGCCTGGTCTACATAGCAAGTTCCAGGACAGCTGGGGCTAAAGGGAAACCCTGTCCAAAAAGATCAAAAAGTATTTAAATAAATCAAATAAAGCCGGGCGTGGCAGCACACGCCTTTAATCCTAGCACTTGGGAGGCAGAGGCAGGTGGAACATTGTAAGTTCAAGGCCAGCCTATTCTACAGAGTGAGCTCCAGGCCAGCTGGGGCTACAGGGAGACCCTGTCTTGAAAAAGACCAAAAATTTTTTAAAAATTAAATATGCTTTTCTATATCTGTTGAGATGATCAGTGGAGCTTTGTCTTTCATTTGTACACTTATAAACTTTTATTTATTTATTCATTTGGTCTTTTTGAGACAGGGTCTCCCTGTAGCCCCAGTTGTTCTAGAACTCACTGTGTAGACCAGACTGGCATAGAACTCACAGACATCTGCTGAGTGCTGAGAGTAAAGGTGTGGGCCACTACACCCAGCATAAACTTTTCTTGTTTTTATTATTTATTGTCATGTATCTGAGTGTTTTGCCTGCACGTTATTTATGTGCATGTAGTACCACCAGGGGCCAGAAGAGGGCATTTATCCCCTGGAACTGAAGTTACAGGCAGTTGTGACCTGCCATGTGGGTAATGGGAACCAAACCCAAGTCTTCTGCAATAGAAGGACACACTTTTGCCTTCTGGGTCATCTCTGTAGTCCCTGGTTTGTTTTGTTTGTTTTTGTTTTTGACAGAGTCTCACTCTATATATAACCTAAGCTAACCTGAAACTCAAAGCAAGCCTCCTGCCTCAGCCTCCTGAGTGCTAGGAGTTCAGGTGTAAACCACCACACCCAGCTCTTAAACACTTGATCTATGGATTAGAGATAAAATGAGATTCTTATTCAAATACCAGGCCTTTAACCTCTGCCAGGAAGAAACTGCAATTATTACTGGGAATATTTGACTCCTCCCAGTTAAACCTCGTGAGCTTCAAGGTAGAAATTCCTCTGCCTCATCCCAGGCAGGGGTACTTCTCCCCTTCTGGGAATTTCCAGTTACAGGAGCTCACCTTTTAGGACTGGGAGAAGTGGTGGGAGGGAACACGAAGGACACAAAAACATTCGTGGAGTAAAAATATTACCTATGCCTCAAAAAGCAATGCCCTGTTCATCATATGGGAGAGAAACCCCAACCTCAGCCAACTTTAAGTAAGAAGGAGGTTTGGTAGCCAGTTACTAAGGTCATCAAAGATTGCAGGAAGAGCCACAGGAACTGGCTCTCGGACTGGAAGTGCAGTCCAGACCAGCAGCATTGTACCTCACTCCCTGCAGAGGACAACTACCACCAGCTGGGGGTTAAATTCCCCTTTAGCTCTGGTTACAAAAATCTCAGGCCATGGGAGCGCATGCCTTTAATCCCAGCACTTGGGAGGCAGAGGCAGGTGGAGCTCTGTGAATTCAAGGCCAACCTGGACTATATAGTGAGTTCCAGGGCAACTGGGACTACAGGGAGACCCTGTCTCAAAAAGACCAAGGAAACAAACAAACAAACAATAACAACAACAACAATGCCAGGTGGTTAGCATGTAAATGCCAGGTGGTTGGCAGTCCACCTGTAATTCCAGCCTGGGAAGATGGAGCAAGTTGGATAGCAAGACTAGCCAAATCTGTGAGCTCTGGGTTTGATTGAGAAACCCTGCCTTGATGAAGATCTTAAGATGAAAGAGGAATTGAGAATGATTCTTTTTTTTTTTTTTTATGTGTATGAGTGTACCATCTGCATGTAGGTCGGTGCACCCATGTTGTGCAATGCCACGGACGTCAGAACAGGGCATCGGATTCCCCCGGAACTGGAGTTAAAGACGGTTCTCAGCTGCCATGTGGGTGCTGGGGATCGAACCCAGGTCCTCTGCAAGAGCAGTGCTCCCAACCGCTAGGCCATCTCTCCAGCCCGAGAATGATTCTTAATAACAGTTTCAAGCCTCCCCATGCACACACATATGTGGAAACGTGTGCCCAACACACATAAAACATGTATAAACACCCACATGATTATGTGAAAGAAGGAAGGAAGGGAGTAAGGGAGGGGAGGGAAAGAAGAAAGAGAAGAGAGAGGAGAGGAGAGGAGAGAAAGGAGAGAAAAGAGAGAAGAGAGAGAAGAACCCTGGAATGTATGTTCTGAGGCTGACAGACCGTCTGACCATTGCTATGTCATGGGGACAAGCCTCTACAAATGGCCTAGCTGGGTCTCAAGTTCCACCCCTGTTGCCAAGGAGAGACTATGATGGAGAGAGAAGAATAATTTCCAGAGGCAAATTCTGATGGTCAGCAGATGGTGAAAGGCCTGTTGGCCCGTGCTACCCACTGACAATCTTCTGAGCATTGCAACATTGTCCTGCGATGACCTCTTTCAAGGACAGATGTGCTCCTGGGGGAAATTCGAGGAACGTCACTGCTGCATCCAAACCCCATTGCAGGGAGCTGGAGAGATGGCTCAAAAGTTTAGAGCAGTGGCTGCTATTGCAGAGGACCCAGGTTTGGTTCTCAGCACCCACCTGGCAGCTGACAATTGTCCACAAGTCCAGTTCCAGGGGATCTGACGTTGTCTTCTGGCCCCCCAGGCACTGCACACATGGGTACACTTGCATACACAGACATTCAGGCAAAAATACCCAAACATAAAAATAAATAAATAAATATTTTTTTGTCTTTTTGAGACAGGGTCTTCCTGCAGCCCCAGCTATCCTGGAACTCACTTTGTAGACCAGGCTGGTCTTGAACTCACAGAGATCTACCTGCCTCTGCCTCCTGAGTGCTGGGATTAAAGGTGTGCACCACCATGCCCAGCCTAAATACACCCTCACCCCATCACTGCAGGCTCATTTGTCATAGAGAAGCCTCAAAGGGAAGGAGCCCAAGATGGAGACACTTTGGTGGGAAATTGACAGATGTACAGCAAGTGACAGATTATGGTTAGTTCTTCTCTGGAACCTGAAGGAAAAAGAATCTGTTTCCGAGTCCACCAATAGGCAGCCTAGAATCTCAGGGAAATGAAAACGCTGTAGCCTCAGAATGTCAGCTCAACACATTTCTGCTCACTCAACAGATGGGAGCCAGAAACAGGTAGGAACAGAGGCCTGAGGTCACACAAACCATCCATGCAGGAAGAGCAGTAAAGCACAGAGCAGGTGGGTCTGGATGTCTGCCACCATCAGAGTGCCCAGTGTGCTCTGCAGAGCCAGAACAGGCTTCCCATGCTGGGCCGGCATTCTCAACCCTTCCGTGTTGTCCTGGAAGGAAAGAAGGGCCCCTTCCCACTGGGCCATTGGGAGACTTCATTACAAGTGTATTTAGGGAATGGGGACATGGCTCATCAGTTAGGAGCACTGGCTGCTCTTGCAGAGGGCCTGGGTTCCATTCCCAGCCCACATGTGGCAGTTCACAACCATCTGTAACTCCATTTCCAGGGGATCTAAGCCCTTCTCCTGGCCTCCATGTGTACTGTACATACACAGTGAACTTAAATGCATTCCTACACATAAATAAAAATAGATAAATCTAAAACAAGTATATTTATATGGAGGTAGGTGTAGGGTGTGGGGAGTGACCAGGAACCTCGTAGACCGTGGGGAAGCAGCAGCAGGAGTCGTTACCATACTGTGGTCTGAGCCAAGAGCAGTGGCACAACTTGGAAACATTGTGTAGACCAGACGTTGATTGGGCAGAAGAAACTGCAATTTAACTGAAGGAGGGTACCCAGCCTGTGGGAGCCATTGAGAAGGGGCTACAGAAAATAGACACCTTGGTCAACCTACTACTGATGACTTGGTGAGAACCTACCAGAAGCCAGAGGACAAGTAAGCCCATGAGCCACCTGTAGATTACCTCCTGCCACCAAGAAGGATGAAGAATGACAGAGAGTGATGGCTATAGGGACAGGAAGTCACTTGGAAGAAATGCACCTGCAGTGTCACATGACAGAGTTCTAGGAACAAGCATAGGCAGAGATAATGGAGCCCCCCCCTTCAAGGCTTGCTCATAAAGACACTCACTGAGGGGCTGGAGAGATGGATGTCTCACTGATTAAGAGCTCTGACTGCTCTGGCACAGGACCCAGGTTCAATTCCCAGCACCAATGGTGACTAACAACCATCTGTAACTCCAGTTCCAGAAGATCTGATGCCCTCTTCTCACCTCTGAGGGCCCTGCATGCAAGTGCTTCACTGACATATATACAGGTGAAACACATACACATAAAACATACATGCAGGTGAAACACATACACATAAAACATACAGGCAGGTGAAACACATACACATAACCATACATGCAGGTGAAACACATACACATAAAATATAAATAAAGCCAGATGTGGTGGCACACACCTTTAATCCCAGCACTCAGGAGGCAGTGACAGGCAGATCTCTGTGAGTTCAAGGCCAGCCTGTTCTACATAGTGAGTTCCAGGGCTATATATGAAATTTTTTTGTCTTTTTGAGACAGGGACTCCCTGTAGCCCCAGCTGGCCTGGAGCTCACTCTGTAGACCAGGCTGGCCTTGAACTCACAAAGATCCACCTGCCTCTGCCTCCCAAGTGCTAAGATTAAAGGCGTGCGCCACCACACCCAGCTTACATGAATTTTTTTAAATACATGAATTTTTTTAAAAAGACACCAATTCAATCTTCACACATGCTCTTCCTCTAGCATCTGGCTGATGTCAACTCCAAATGACCCTTCCACCTTCCTTCCTTCCTCCCACCTTCCTCCCTTCCTTCCTCCCTTCCTTCCTTCCTTCCTTCCACCTTCCGCCTTCTTCCTCCTTCTTCCTTCCTTCCTTCCTTCCTCCCTCCCTCCCTCCCTCCCTTCCTTCCTTCCTCCCTTCCTTCCTCCCTCCCTTCCTCCCTTCCTCCCTCCCTTCCTTCCTTCCTTCCTTCCTTCCTTCCTTCCTTCCTTCCTTCCTTCCTTTCTCTTTCTTTCCTTCCTTAATACAACAGGGTCAGCTCAGGTTGCCCTCAAACTCCTTATGCAGCTGAGGACAACTTTGAACTTCTGATCCTCCTGTCTCCACCTCCTGGGTACTAGAACTGCAGTGTGCACCACCACAGCTGGTTTGTGTGCTACTAGGGATAGACTCTAGGGCCAGGCAAGCGCGCTGCCCACAGAGCCCCATCGCCACTCGAGGCCTTCTGCTGCTGGCTGGTTCAGGTGTGCCTTGTCAAAGTCCTTTCTCTGTTTTTGTGGCTGATAAGACCTGGGTTTGTGAGTCACTGCCAAGAAAACATGACATTCTGCATTGCAAATCATGTCCAGCTTCAAAGAGGGCTAGGGCAGTGTGGTCAGGTCTCAGGTTCAGGAGGGTCTTGGACTCCTGAGGTCCAGTGGTATCTCTGAACTTCTTCCATATGGGGAGTCTCTAGTCTCCCCCATCTGGGGAGTCCCTGATGTTTGAGGGTGTGCTCGGCTGGCTAGTCAGGTGCCTTAGAGGCTTCCTGGTGATTCACAGTCCTGGGTAGCCAAGGCAACCCTTCACCCCAGAACTCTGACACGCACCCCAGCTGCAGTCCCAGGCTGAAAACCTGAGCTTGATATTGCCCAGAGTGAGTGATCTTGTGACTGAAAGGAAATCTCTCGTTGCTCAAACCTTCTGGGATTTCAAGACGTTAGAAGTGAGGGACTTTCCAGCAGCACCGGCCGCAGGCCCAGTGTTTCCTTAATTTGAACATCAGCGGACATGGACAGCTTGTTTGTTTATTTATTAGTCCACGTGCTGTATTGGAAATGGAACTCGCAGCTTTACCACTGAGCCACACCTCCAGCCCTTGTTTTTTTTATTTTGTTTTCATTTTTTTTTGAGACAGGGTCTCCCTTGTAGCCCCCCCCGCCCCTGGAGGGCTGGAACTTGATATGTAGACTAGGCTGGACTTGATCTCATAGAGATCCACCTGCTTCTGCCTCCACCTCCCGAGTGCTGGGATTAAAGGCATGTGCTGCCACACCAGGCACGGCCCTTGTTTTTTTTTGCAACTGTCTCTCTTCATAACCCAGGCTGGCCTCAAGTGTGCAATGCCCCTGCCTCAGCTGCAGTCTCAGATCTGCAAGGCTGCTCAGAACACTCTATGATTTCTTAGCTTGTGGCTCCCTATGGGGAAAGGGAGGAGGGAGAGGGGCAGCTGCCAGACACACTGGCCTCTTCCTCCCAGCCTTTCTGACCACAGTGCACACAGTGGGACCACATTTGACTGCAGCTATGGAAATGAACAGTGTTCGTCACTGGGAACCACAGGCCAAATGGAAAGGAACGGAGGCCGCCGGGGAGACTGACTCGGAGAAGCCCGGCTCCAGTTCTCACAGGTCTTCCAGCCTCTGAGGGTGCAGTTGAGGGCTGGCGCTCTCACCCGGCACCAGGCGGTTTCCTCCACAGCACCTGCTCCCGCATTACAGCCCGACCCTGCTTGTATGTCCTTGGTCGCCTCTGTTGTAGGTACTCCCCCCTTTCTCTCTATTTTTCTTTGCTGTTATTGTTTGCTTTTGTCTTTGTTTCTGTTAACAGTTTATTTTTATAACTATGATTGTTTTGCCAGTACATATGTAAGTGCACCATGTCATGCAATGCCTGCAAAGGCCAAAAGAGGGCTTCAGATTCCCCTGGAACTGGAGTTGAAAATGGTTGTCAGCGATGCATGTGTGTGCTGGGAATCAAACCCAGGTCTTCTGAAAGAACAGTGCTCTTAATCCCTGGGCCATCTCTCCAGCCTTTTTTTTTTTTTTAGACAGGAGCTTCTCTTGTAGCCAGCTGGCCTGGAATTTTGGGGCCTCAGCCTCCCCAGTGTTGGAATCACAGATGTGTCCCCCTATGCCAGCTGGGTCCTCACTTTTGAGACAATACCTAGCACATACTTGGTAAACAAGATCGGTCCATTAAATAAATGAAGGTTCTGGGCATGGTGGCTCATGCCTTTAATCCCAGAACTTGGGAGGCAGAGACAGGCAGGTCTCTGTGAGTTCCAGGGCAGCCAGGACTACAGAGTGAGGTCTGTCTCAACACATCCCTCCCCAAATAAATCATTTTGTTTTAAATTTCTCATCACCTTCATGTGGCCGTGGGGCAGAGGGCACTCATTTCAGAGAGGTTGAAACAGAGGCCCAGGAGCCGGCGTCTCGAGGACCACCAGGAAGTGAGGGAAGCTGCAATCCTCCTAGGGACCAGGATTCTAACCAGGGACCACAGGGAGGGGGGCAAGGAGGGGCTGACACACGTTGATCTGTGTCTCTCACCTCACCTAGGCCCCTAATCAGGAATCTGATTAATGGGGGGAGGGCAGTTAATATGGATGAGAGAGGGGTAAGAGGGGGGAGGAGGGAGTAACCGGAAGGCATTGTATCCATCTACAAACTTCTCAGAGAACTCAATAATAAATAAAAAATAAAATGTCAATTAAAAAGTTGAAATGTTAAAAGTCAAAAAGAAGAAATTTGAGAAATGAATGGATAATAAGGTGATAATAAGAAAAGGAAGATGAGGGGCTGGAGAGATGGCTCAGCGGTTAAGAGCACCAACTGCTCTTGCAGAAGACCCAGGTTCTATCCCCAGCACCCACATGGCGGCTAAGAACCGTCTTTAACTCCAGTTCCAGGGGAATCTGACACCCTCTTCTGACCTGCAAGGCATTGCACGACATGGGTGCGCAGACCTACATGCAGACAGTACATCATACACATAAAGAATAAATAAAAAAAATTTTTTTTGGTCTTTTCGAGACAGGATCTCCGTGTAGCCCCAGCTCTCCTGGAACTCGCTCTGTTGACCAGGCTGGCCTTGAACTCACAAAGATCCACCTGCCTCTGCCTCCCAAGTGCTAGGATTAAAGGCGTGCGCCACCATGCCCTGCTAATAGGTAAAATTTTAAAAACGGAAGATGTTATACCCAATGAAGAGACTGAGAAGAGGGGCCAGCAGACGGCTCAGTGGGGAAGGAGCTCACTGCCAAACTCGATGTCCCGAGTTCCATCCCCAGGACCCCCACAGTAGGAGGAGAGAACTACTGACTCCTGTTATTTGTCTTCTGACCTCTACTCTGGTCTCTCTGAGCACCTCTGCACACACACACACACACACACACACACACACACACACTGAATAGTTGCAATCTTTTTATTTTTTATTTTTTTTTAAATTTTTATTTATTTATTTATTTTTATGTGTATGAATGTATTGTCTGCATGCAGGTCTGCGCACCCGTGTCGTGCGATGCCGCGGAGGTCAGAAGACGGTCTCGGATTCCCCTGGAACTGGAGTTCTCCTGGAACCGGAGTCACAGACGGTTCTCANAAAAAAAAAAAAAAAAAAAAAGGAATAAAAACAGCCAGGCCTGGCGGTTCACACCTTTAGTCCCAGGACTCAAGAGGCAGAGGCAGGCAGATGACTGTGAGACTGAGGCAAGCCTGGTCTACAACATGAGTTCCAGGCCAGCTGGCGCTATAGGGAGACCATTTCTCCAATAATGATAACAGTAAAAATAATAAAAATAAATTTAAAAATTAAAAGCCAAAAAATTTTTAAAGATTTAAAAAGGAACAAAGCAAAACAAAAAGAAACTAAAAGTAAAAACATGAAATAACAACACAAAGTCCAGGAAATGGTGCCTGATGAAACTTAAATAACTGTCCATGTTTCCCCATCTGTAAAATAAGAACAATAACAAAACACCGCCCCACAGCCACAGAGCTGTCGTGAGCTGCTGTGATGTCACCACTCTAAAAGGCAGCATCTGGCAGGGAGGTGCTTTCCAGGATAAACAGACACCGCCATGCTCGGAAACGCCTGGCTTGGGCCCAGGCAGTGTCACATGTCCACCCTAGAACCTCCCTGACCTAGTTACTGCAAGAGCCAAACCTGGACTCTCCTTACCCATCCGGCCAAGTTAAATCCCTCAGGCTTCACCTCACGGTGCACCCTCAGAGGTCACAGGACAGGCTGAAAGGAGTTAGTTCTCTCCTTCCACCATTTGGGATCAAACTTAGGTCATCAGATTCAGCAGCCAGGGCTTCTACCCACTGAGCCATCTTTATACTTTCCCTTTTATTACTATTATTATTATTGTTATTAATATTTTGTGTGTATGAGTGTATTACCTGCATGTATGTAAGTGTACCTGTGTCATTTAATGCCTAAGGAGGTCAGAAGTAAGTGTCACATTCCCTGGAACTGGAATTACGGACAGTTGTTAGCTGTCATGTGGGCAATTGTAATAGAACTGGGGTCCTCTGCAAGAACAGCCAGTGCTCTTAACCACAGAACCATCTGCCCAGCCCCTAAATATTTTTAAAGGCTAAGATAGCCCCCCTCCAAAAAAAAAAGAGTCCCTGGGAGTAGAGCCATGCAACCACCCCTGCTGGATCACTGCTGAAGAGAACCGAGCTCAGCAGTAAAGCAGCAGAAGTGAGGCCCAGGCTGGGGAGTAAAGGCGGGGACCTGGTTCATGGAACGGCAGGCGGAGGGAGGGCACCGAAAACAGGCTGCGCCAACAGTGGACCAAGCTGAGCTGAGGCTCCTGGGACATTTGGAAATTCTGTGCCTATCAGGCCCCTTGGCACACACACTGCATGGTCAGGTGGCTGTCCTTAGGGTAGTGTTGAGGGGCTTCTTCTTCACGGGGTCCAGGTTGAGGGAGTACACCTTTCCTCCATCTGCTGTGGGAAGCAGCCAATCATAGGAGATGTTTTAACAGCCTGGGACCCCTACTTTGTTTGTGTTATATATATCTCCCACTTGAAATAATATACTTGGCACCTCAGCACCTGGCCTGCATGTCCTAGACACACACAGCCCTTTTTAGACAAAACTCCAGGCACCTCAAAACCCCTTGATCCCCCACCTATATGGTATAAGTTTCCCTGTCCTTCGTAATGATCAAATTTGAATAGTTTCTTTTAAATGTATTCTTACCCATTCAGATATAAAGACTAGAAGGGCCAATCCAGCCTGTACTGTTTTGGATACATGCGCAGGAAGCAAAACTGTGTCCTCAGGTAACCTTGTAGATAAACTCTATTTACCATCTTATGCCTATGCATAGCTGGATATGCATATGATTAAAATCATATCCAGCTATAGCTGGATAAGCATATGATTAAAATCAGCCGGGCATGGTGGCACATGCCTTTAACCCTAGCACTTAGGAGGCAGAGGCAGGTGGATCTTTGTGAGTTCAAGGCCAGCCTGGTCTACAGAGTGAGTTCCAGGACAGCTGGGGCTACAGGGAGACCCTGTCTCGAAAAGACAAAAAAAAAAAAGTTTAAAATAAATAAAAATAAATGTACAATACTTTCATTATCTGGGAATTGGACCCGGGTACTCTGCAAGAACAGCCAATGCTCTTACCCACTGAGCCATTTCTCCAGCCCCCATGGATGCTGGACTTTATCAAAGGCTTATGGGGTGAATTATATTTGTGGCTTCTCTATGTTGAATCATCCCTGCATCTCTGGAGTGAAACTGACTTCATCATGTTGGATGAGCTCTTTGATGTTCTTACATTCAGTTTACAAGTATTTTATTAGGAATTTTGTGAAGCTGGGCGTGGTGGCACACACCTTTAAGGGAAGCAGAGGCAAGTGGATCTTTGTAAGTTCAAGGCCAGCCTGGTCTACAGACTGAGCCCCAGGACAGCTGGGGCTACAGGGAGACCTTGTCTCGAAAAGACAAAAAAAAAAAAAAAAAGAATTTTGTGTCTATGTTCATCAGAGAGACTTGCCTATAATTCTGGGGGGGTTTTGTTGGATTTTTGTCTGGTTCTGGAATTAGGGTACCCTAATACTGACTTGGTAAAAT
>VZQC01008733.1:0-44471 GCA_009823505.1 Rhizomys pruinosus | reverse complement strand
ACGGGAACCTACTGGGCCAAAAGAAAGACACTGTCAGGGCTTACCTGCCAATAGCTCAGCCTAATTTATCTCTTATCCTTTTCTGTAGAGTGGAAATATTCATAGACTGTCATAATGAAAAAATAAATGTTATTAATGGTTTAAGAGGTAAAATTCAGTCAACTGAGATTATCAGCTGAATCCTTTATGTAGACAGTCTCATTCAACGTCCTTCACAATCCCATGATCCATTACACCATTACAAGGCCCTCTTTTCAGGGGCTTGAGGAGCCTGTGGTTCACAGGGAGCATCCAGCCATGGATCAAGCACCCTGCTCAGCACCTTTTGGTGAGGTTGCCATGGAAACTTGATAGCGTCGGTAAGTGACCACCCTTCTCCAGTTCTCAGATGGGAAAACCAAGGTGCAGAGAGGCTGTCCTTCAGCCAAGATGTCCGGCAGCATAAGTGGCAGCTCTGGGGTGTCAATCTGGCTTTCCCTATCTCCTGATCTTATACTGTGCTGGGGCTGCTTGCTTCTGCTTGAAGAGCACGGGCGCTCCCGTGTGGCAAAATGTCATATCACATGAAGTCAATTCAGACCCAAGGAGGTAGGGTCGGAAAGGTGAGGGGAGATTGCCAGAATGGATTTTCCTGGGAAGAACTGACTTTGATCATTTCAACATTAGTTAAGAATGTAGAAGATGGCCAATGGGGTGGGCAAGAATGCTGAATGGGTAAAAGCCCCAGCACCCAAGCCTGATGACCCGAGTGGCATCCCAGGAACCTGTATTTAAAAAGCATCTGTAATAGCAACACACTTAAGAGACTTGGGAGATGGAGACAGGAGTCCCTGGGAAGCTTGTGGGGCACCTAGCCTGGACTAACATGGGCAGAGACAAGAGAGACCCTGCCTCAGCAAGGTGGAATGGGAGAACCCGCTCCTGAAAATTCTCCCCCCTCTCCCTCCTCCTCTCCCTCCCCCTCATAGGTGCAGTTACAGACATGCAGGCAAAACACTCATACACATAAAATTAAAAATAAATAATCTAAAAAATAAGGTGAAGAGTGATAGAGGAAGACACCAACTTTGACCTCTGGCCTCCTCACAAGTCGCACACCCTGGCAGTGGGCAGGTGCTCTGTGGATGCTGAATCCAGCCCTGCTCCAGTCCAGGAGTCACCCTTAGGCTCCCGCCAGCATATCCCACCATCCAACCTGCAGCAGGACCAGCCTTTTCAAGATGACCAGGTAGGCCTTCAGCTGCTCTGGCCTGCCATCTCTCTTTACTGGACATTTTCAGTCAATCTCTGGATGGTGGGTCGTCAGGCTGAGGGCCTGCTGTTAAGCCTGGCTTACAATTGCCCACTTGCTATTTGGGGAAACTTGGGCACTTCCCACCCATCCACCTTAGCTGGGAAGAAACTGAGGCTTAGAGAAGGCAAGAATGTACCAAGACCACGCAGCTCCAGAGAGGCATGCCAGGACTTCTCTCTGGGTTTGAGTCAAAGCAGCTGCCATTGCTGCTTCAACACGAGCCCAGCCCTAACCGAAAGGAGACTGTGGGACAGAGGGCTTCCCTTCAACCTCCAGCGGGAGGGGCTGTGTCATTTTAAAAGTTCTGGGGCATCCTAATTCTGCAACCTGTCTCTGCCAACTTCTGGCAGCTAGATGCAGGACCGTGTATTGGTCAGGACTCCCTAGGGGAATAGAACGAACAGAATGAATATGTTATTAAAGGGGACTTATTAGATGAGTTTACAGGATACTGTCTGGTTAGTTCAGCAATGACCATCTGTCCCCTGGAGAAGCTGAGAACCTGGTAGCTGCTCCGTCTACAAGGCTGGACACCTCCGCAATCCCAGTCTGATACTGAGCCTTGGGTTCTGATGTCATCTGAGGCTGGCAGTGGTGGCAGCAGCCGCAGCAGCAACAACAGGCAGATGCTCACCAGCAAAGAGTAAAGACAAACAACCAGAAGCATCCCAGCTTTCCCCTCAGAGCCCTTTCCATCTGGGTGGCCACCATGAGGCCCTCTGCACCCTGGGAGAGTCCTCCCACTTCAGTTAATCCCTGACAAGGCCCTTGACAGACAGGTCCAGAGGCGTTCCTCTTAGTTAACTCCAGATGCAGCTAAATTGACAACCAAGATTAACCATAGAAACAGCATCACAGGTCTGCAAAGCCCCAGGAGGTGGCCAGCTCCCCGCTTTTCCTGGCCTCAGTACACTTAGGACTCCAAGGACTCACCTCTGCGGTCCTTTCTCCCCTGCTGGAAGTTTCTGCTTCCCTGACTCCAGGCCATTTTTCTACTGAACAGCCCAGATATCAACATGTGCTCTCCTGGCTGAGGGCAGGACAGGGGACATCAGGGAGAATTTTCCACTTTGGGGAATAAAGGGGGGGGGTCACAGCAGGGACAACAGGAAAGGAGACACTGACAGGAGACAGTGTTGCTCCTCATTCACTGGGAAGACACCTGTGGGAGGGGCAGAGGGGTCCCAGGCTGAGCTGGCCAGGGTCTGGCAGGAGGTCAGGTGTAGACTCCACTCCCTGGAAGATGGCTACCTGAACACTAGAGACGTCACCAAAGACACCAACCAACATGTGAAGGAGAACTTAAATGATGGCAGCCGGCCTCGGTGGTCAGTTTGACCAGCGGGACATGGAAGAAGTGGCAGACTGAGGGTGGGGCGAGGCTTCATCCTAACAGGTCTTGAACCTTTCAGCTACTTTGTAGGAAATCCTACAACCGTGACATGGCGGCCATCTTGGGAGGAAGGCTAAGCTTCCCGGGGAGGTCCTAGAAATGGAGGCACCATGCAGAGTGAGAACACCACCAGGGGCATCCAGACCCTGGACAGGGAAGTAAAGATGCCATCTTGAGAGTAGATTCTGGGGCCCCAGTGGACTCCAGGTGGAAAGCACCAGCTCAGCCTCCTTTCAGCCTCCTTTCAAATTCTTGTCTCAGAAAATCATGACAAAAATAAAATGCTTATTATAAATGCTCACTGGGAGATAGCTTCTTCTCTAGCAATAGATGAAACAACATATTTGTTTACTAGCACGGCTTTAGCAGCATATTATGATTTTCCTCATTTAAATTGACCTTTAGTTTTATTCAAAAATACTTTTCTACATAAATCACCTGCTGTGGACAGACTTATATTTTCTCAAAAGTCATAGATTGAAGCTGGGTCTTTGAAGAGGTCATTAAAATTTAACTAATATTGTTCCTGAGATGGATCCCATTCTATAGCCCAGACTGAATCCATAGCAATTCACGTGTCTTCACCTCCCGAGTGCTGGAATTTGAGTGCACGACCACACCCAGCTGAGCTAACAGGATCTTTAATTGGCATTTTACATGGACTCTAACCCAATAGATCCCACTTCCTTCGAAGAGGAGACCAGACCTGGGTACGGTGGCTCACACCTGTCGTCTCAGCATTCCAGAGGTGAAGGCAGGAGGATCAGGCATTTGGGGTCATCCTTGGCACCTTACAAGTTCAAGGCCAGCCTGGAACATATGAGACCATGTCTCGAAATAAGAAGAGGAATGAAGAACACAGTCATGCCCCGACAGGGAACTGAGGTGAGTCTAACGGTGCCATGGGCAAGCTTAGAGAAGACTCAGAAAGACCCACCCCTGCTGACTGGGCCTCAAACTTCCAGCCTCTGGAATCATGGGAAAGCATTTCTAGTGCCCACGACACCCACTGTATCAGCATTGTAGACTGTCACCCGTTGTGTTGGGAGCCACCCACCCAACCTGGCTTTGGAGGGCCTAAAAAAATACCCTGTCTCTGCAACCATAGGGGATTTCTGGCCTAAAACTAAATGAGAGGTCTCTAGTTTAAATGGAACAATTTCTCACTTAAAACTAAGAGAAAGAAGAGAGAGATCCCAAGTGCCGGTAGTCACACGCACTTTACAGCGAATTTTGTGGCTGTGCTGCTATAGTAGGGCCGGATCTGGGACCCAGCTGGTAGGGACCAAGGCTGACAATGAGCCATGTGCATGAAGGCCAAGCACCAGGCTGTGGTATGTGAATGACCTCCCAAGCTCATGGTGAAACCCTAAGGTGATAGTCCAAGAGCTGGGGCCTTGGGAAGGTGACCAGGCCCTTAAGATATCTTCCTGAATGGCACAGAATCTACTGAGCCAGGAAGCCATATGTGAACCAGGAAGCAACCTTCACCAGATGCCTTAATCTTGGACTTCCAACACAGGGTCTTATATTTCTGATGTTTATAAAGTCCTGGGTTCATGCTTTTCTTAGCAGCAATTACAATGGACAAAGGCATCCCCTAACTTCTCCACCTGTCTGGGGAACCCCAGGTGACAGAGATGGACATTGGGCAGCTGAGGCCAGGCCACCTGCAGGCTGCAGAGGATGCACATCCTTTGCTTTCCCTGCTGGGGACCTGTCACTGAGTCCTCAGTTTGTTCTGGGTCTCTAAATGTATTCTCTCGTGCATTTTGCATNAGCCCAGGGAACATGTTCCAGACCCAAGATAACCAGTTTGAGTTTAACATACAGGACCCCTTGGATGATCACTGGTGGGCTGGAATACAGGGAAAACTCTACCCCCACAGTTATGCCAGATACCCTGATATTCACATCTCTCATCAACTTGTTCGTGCCCCTCAGCCAATTCTCAATCTGATTCTATTACAGGAGTCCCAGATAGAGAGAGAGCTGCAGTGTACCCTGACCTGGCCGCAATATATTGAACACACCAAGGATCTCCTCAATTCCATGCCCCACCCCAATGTTTCCCAATGCTTTTTCTGTGTGTCTGTCACACCCACTGCTCACTGCTGTCCCTTCTAACACCTCTCTGCAGGAACACGCCTCCATTGCCACAGGGCCCATGCTTTTACAGCATTCCCCTCTTCGACCAGCTCACCACGCTCCCTCTTTGTTTAGTGAGACCCTTGGTGAACTCCAACCCCAACTGCCTTCACAATGTTCCTCTCAGCAGGACTGTGTCAAATCTCCATTCTTTCTTTGGTGTGATGGTGCCGCTGCCCTCTGTGCAAATGCTGCTGATTCTGGATTTTGCGTGCCTGTTGTCCTAATCCACTGCTTTTTCTCTACAAAAAGGAGGAAGCCACCTGGATGCTGCACCCAGAGCGCCAAAGGAGAGAGATTTTTTTTTTTTGTCTTTTCGAGACAGGGTCTCCTGTAGCCCCAGCTGTCCTGGAACTCATCTTAGACTAGGCGCCCTGAAACTCCAACCACGATCTGCCCCTCCTCTGCCTCTGCTTCTGCCTCCCAAGTGCTAGGATTAAAGTCGAGTGCCACCACGACCAGCAGAGAGATTTTTTTATCCCGCTCATGATCAGCCTCTGTATTTACGGCAGCGGGAACAGTGGGTGGGGCCCTGGCAAAAGCCTGCAGCATGAAGCATTTTTCCGAAAATAAACTTGCTGAATCCATGCTGTCCACAATGAACAGTCTTGAATCGCTCCAGAGACAGATGACCTGGCTGGCCGAGGTGGTGCTACAGAACTGACGAGCTCTGGACCTCTTGACTGCAGAGCATGGAGGAACCTGTGTATTTTGGGGAGGAGGATCTGGGCTAGTGGAACAAAATGTAAAAGCCCTTAAGGACCTTAGGCAAGGAATTCCAGGTCAGATGTTCCTCCCAAGCATCTGTCTCCTGGTTTTCAAACCCCTGACCACCTGGATGCTCTCCTTTCTAGGACCCATCCTCATGGGGGGGGGGGTCCTCTTGATGGTTGCACCTTGTATTTTCCTGTTTGTTAAAACCAAATTAATCTCACTGAGTTGCAGCCGGGAGTGTCCTGGTCCAGTACCGGGCTGTTCCTGTGCATTCCCCGAGGAGGGTGACAGCACTGGCCCCATTTTAATAAAATCAGGGAGGAGCTGTCAGGATGAGGCTTCACTTGGCTAGAGCACCATAGGGCATCCGGCCCCACTACCCCAATAACCTTAATAAGGCCAGGGCAGAGCCAACTCCCACTCGCCAATGTGGGAAATCATACTTTGTGACTCTACTTTCAAGTACCAGGCAGAAAAATGTCACACCTCTGCACTATCAGGAGAACACATCTTAAGTTTCGTTATCTCCAGTAGGAGCCATGGCAGCTCGCACCTTCCACAGAAGCTCCCATGTACCCCAAACCCCCATTCCTGCCTCAGGAGCTGGTAGTGTTTGTATAAAGGACCCTCAGTTCCCACCAATAAACGAGTTATTTCCTCTCTTGGAATTTCTCCCAGCTCTTTCTTGGGTTGGTCTATCTTTTCCCTTGGGCTCCCAAAACCTTCCTCTCCCTCCCTGCCTCCTCTTGAGCTTCAGGGAGTCACTGGCTGGGACTTGCTGGGCAACTGGCCACTGCTCTCAGAACACGGAGGAAGCAGCGACACACACACACATACAAAAGTAAATATATAAATACAATTTTTTTTGTGGTTCTTAGCCTCCACCTTTAATGGCTGTGCTATTCCCCACAGCATGATAAATATGATTTTTTAAAAGAATGATGGCAGGAAGGAATTATATGACCATTGGGGGGAGGGGGTTGATGTTATTTGTTGCTTTTGAGATCTCACTCCATAGCCCATGTTGACCCTGAACTCAGTGATCTTCCTGATTCAGCTTCCTAATTGCTGAGACTGCAGCCCATGAGCCAGGCCCAGATTCTAAGGTTTTAAATTGTACTCTATGAAGCATAGAATTATTTTAGGAGTGAACCATTGGTTACCTACATAGGGGCTGAAAGGAATTCAGTCCACCCTAGTAGAAGCAATGAGAGAAACAATGCATGGTCAAAGGTCTTAAAATAATAAAGGCCAATTGCCAGGTATGGTGGTGCATGCCTTTAATCCTAGCACTTGGGAGGCAGAGGCAGAGGCAGGTGGATCTGTGTGAGTTCAGGGCCAGCCTGCTCTACAGAGTGAGCTCCAGGACAGCTAGGGCTACAGGGAGACCCTGTCTTGAAAAGACCAAAAAAAATAAAGTCAAGAGTAGGGGGCGTTCGTAGCGTGGTGGGAGCAGGAGGAGGCGATGAATCACTTATAAATGGCGCCCTAGGAGCTGGAGAAATGACTCAGCAGTTAAGAGCACCAACTGCTCTTGCAGAGGACCTGGGTTCGATTCCCAGCACCCACATGGTGGCTAAGAACCATCTTTAACTCCAGTTCCAGGGGAATCTGATGCCCTCTTCTGACCTCCGCGGCACTGCACAACATGGGTGCCAGCCAACCTACATGCAGACAGTACACTCATACACATAAAAGTAATAAATAAATGGCGCCCAAGCAAGACCCCCCCAGGCTTAAATTCCAGGAGGGTGAGTGCTGGGCTTTCATGGGCCTCTACTTTGTGAAGCGAAGTGTGTAAAGGTTGCTATAAAAGACAAGTGAACTACTTCATACATCACAGTGGCTGAATAAAAATTGGGATGAATGGGTTCCAGAAAGCAGAGTACTCTTAGGTGGACCCCAACCTGCAGAAGCAACAAGAGCTTCAGGAGGCCAATCAAGAGCAGGATGTGGAGGGCAAGGTGAGAGGGACTGCTCCAGGAAAGACGACGTCTGGTCTGCAGCAGAAAAGTGTGAAAGTGAAAACAAAAGAATAAGCAAAAAGCACCTGGAACAGATGGCGGCAGTACCAGTAAGA
This sequence comes from Rhizomys pruinosus, assembly GCA_009823505.1. NCBI lineage: Eukaryota > Metazoa > Chordata > Mammalia > Rodentia > Spalacidae > Rhizomys > Rhizomys pruinosus. The sequence goes on along the minus strand of VZQC01008733.1, from coordinate 36,842 downwards.
CACCTCAGCCTCCTCGGGAGAAAAGAGCCAGGGTAGAACCCACCACTGAAAATGAAGAAACATTTATGAACAGACTTGAAAAGTTAAAGATTCCTGAAGAGCTGAAACCCTGGTTTGTGGATGACTGGGACTTGATCACCAGACAGAAACAGCTGTTTTATCTTCCTGCTAAGAAGAACATGGATTCCATTTCGGAGGATTATGCTAATTATAAGTATTCTAAGCTGGGTATGGTGGCGCATGCCTTTAATCCTTGCACTTGGGAGGAACAGGCAGGTGGATCTCTGTGAGTTCAAGGCCAGCCTGGTCTACAGAGTATCGTTCCAGAACAGCTGGGGAAAAGGGAGACCCTGTCTCGAAAAGAAAAAAAAAAATCTCAAGGAAACACAGATAATAAGGAATACGCTGTTAATGAAGTTGTGGCAGGGATAAAAGTACTTCAGTGTAATGCTGGGCATGCAGCTTACTCTACAAATCTGAGACCACAGTATGCTGAAATTCTTGCAGATCACCCTGATGCACCCGTGTCCCAGGTGTATGGAGCACCACATTAACTGAGATTATTTGTACAAATTGGAGCGATGTTGCCCTATACACCTCTGGATGAGAATTTGCTTTATTACTGAATTATCTTCATGATTTCCTCAAGTACCTGGCGAAGAATTCTGCAACTTTGTTTAACACCAGTGATTTCGAAGGGGCTCCTCCCAAGTACCATCCAAAGCCCTGTGAAAGGTGCTCTCTCATTATTAGTGTTTGGCTCTCTGTAAACACAGTTTGGGTCTTGGTCCTTCTCTTGTACAAACTATGTACTTTGAAGATGTTAGTGTAACAGCATTGCTGTTTGTTTTCTGTTTGCTTGAAAATAAGAGGAATCAGTGCTCCTTTTTCTTTTTTTCTTCATTTCAAAGTTCCTACCAGTGTACTCAGTGATGGACAACAGAGACATGCAGTAGAGCGTTTTGCCTAGTTGACAAAGCTGCTTCTGAAGGTTGGTAGTTCTGTCCCTTTGACACCACGCACTTTTATTATATGTGTTAATGCTATATGACAAACTTCTCTGATTCCTAGTGCCAAAGGTTCAATTCAGTGTATATAACTGAACCCTCACACATCTATGCTTTTTTTTTTTTTTAATGGTGCTTAAAGAGCCGTCCTTTGCAAGTCATCAGTGTTGTTCCTTGGGCATTCAATTGTTGAAGAATGGTGTCTTGTTTCATGTTTTTGTATTTGTGTCTAATGCGAGTTTTAACATAATAGATTCAATGCAAGTGTAGCTGCAGTTTTATGGAAAGTAAATCTTGTAGGAGTTGTTTTTCAGATCTTCAATAAATTTTTTCTTTAAATATCCAAAAAAAAACCTCAATAAATGTAATTAAACAGGAGTCTGATATATATGTATATATAATATTTACTATAGAAATATATAGCCATCTATATGCTGGTAATTCTAAAGTCATAACTTCAGGAATTTTACCTGTTATTGAAATTTGCAACCAAGATAAAAGGCAATAAAATCCAGCAAAAAAGGGGGTGAACTCTGTCGGTAGGAGATGAGGAGGCAAAACAACTTATCAAAACTAACAACATGAAAATTGGACCTAAAGGGGTTTTTCTTTTGTCTTTTTGAGACAGGGTCCCCCTGTAGCCCCACTACCAGGTCATACACCTACCCATTTTTGGTCCTTGCCTTTTAATTCACCTCAAAAGCCATTGAGCCCCATAAATTTGCAGCCCTTTCCTATTCAAGATGCCTTTAAAACTACAGTAAAGGGGAGTCCCTTTCACCAAAGTCACTTAGCATCCCAGATTCACAGGCTCCCCAGGGTCATTCTGAAGAGGGAACAGGTGTATGAGGGACCCTCTGCCCTCCACATCTTTAGGCTCAACCACAGACAGATCAAAATAGAGAAAGCGTCACACTCTATTGAGCATGTGGGATCTTTTTCTTGGCTATAGCAAATGCCACGGTGTAACCATTAGGTGGCACTTCCACCTCCATATGGGAGAGACCAGACCTAGGGGTGCAAACTTGGAAGCACGGTTTCTCTGGAGGCTGAGGCAGGAAGATCACAAGCTCAAGGCCAGCCTGGGCTATTGGGAGGAGTTCCAGGACAGCCTGATCAACCTAGTGAGACCCTGCCTCAAAGTCAAAACAGTGAAAAGAGGTGTGGGGCATGGTTCCATGGTAGAGGTGGCACAGGCGAAGCCCTGCATTCAACCTCTAGACTACAAAAATTAATGCAGAGGTTATATGCAAATGCAGTGTAGTCATTTTATACATGGGAAACGTCCCCAGTCCCCACAGAGATTGACAGAGAACTGCCAGGACACATGTGTGAAGATAAGGAGCAGGAAAACATTAATCCACAGTGACTAGTGATAAACTGAAATGAGGCTGCATCCACCAGGGAGGGTCTATGTGGATTAACTGCCAGCGTGTTGTGCAGGTGGAGCATGCGCACCACACCATCTATCCTGAGGCTGGAAACACTCCCTGTTCTGAGACAAGTCACCTAAAGCTTTTCAATTCACACACATATATATATATGCTGAATGTAAAAAGGTGCTTAAAAGTAGGTCAAAGCCAGTCGTGGTGGTGCACACCTTTAATCCCAGCACTCAGGAGGCAGAGGCAGGAGGATCTCTGAGTTCCAGGCCATCTGGGACTAAAGGAAGAACCTCTCTGAAAAATACCCCCCCGGGGGGGGATCAATAGCCTAATACGTACAGTGATTGTCTCTAAGGAGCTCATTATATAATAGAAACCTGTATATAAATACAAATTCTCTGTGTGTCTCAGTCCAGCGTTGGGAGCCCCTGACACCTCCCGTCTTGGTGGTGACTGGTGATGTATCTAGCACCTTCTCTGTGTGGCTGTGCATCTACTCTGCCACTGGGTCCCACAGCATCCTGAAGACATGCCCTGCTGTCCCCCCCGTTAGAGGAACCTGAGGCTCAGCAGTTGAAGGTCATGTAGAGGAATGCTTGACACACATCTGACAGAACAGTTGCCATGGAGATGAGCAGGAAGTTCATTGCTCTCCTTGTCTCTCCCTGTCTTTTGATGTAGGAACTGTTGGTACCATTCAGACATGGAAATGGAGGGAGTAGAGATAGAGACGTTTATCTGAGTTGACCCAGCCTGTCCATAATGCAGTCATTGAGAGCTCTTCTTAGGGATCATTGCTGGGTGTGGAAGGCCAGAGCAATGAGCACCCAGCCCCTGAGGTTCCTGGTGCATGCTGGGAAGCCCCACCTCAAGACACAGACCTCCTTTTCCGCAGCTTGTGGTTCTCCCGCTGCCCCTGGGTGGCTGGGGAGTAAAGATGTGTCCAGACCAGCATTGCCTCCAGACCTGAGCCACCTCTAAAGAGCAAAGCCTGAGAGAAACCTGCAGTGAGAACGAGTTGATAGATTGTCCCTAAAAGACATGGAATCATCAGAGCAAACTGAAGTTTCCTGAGGTGCGGCTTCAGACATCTCATCCTGGGGCAGAGCCTCGGGGTCGAAATGACACTTATAAACCCTCTGAGCTCCCGAAGTCCCTACTCCTTGGTCATGGCCTCCAGGACAGCATCCAGCCCCACACACTTCTTTGTAACTGAGGCCCAGGCAGCTCCAGCATCCCCCACACAAAGTCCCAGAGATCTGGGTTCAGATCACGGGGAGCCCAGGAGCACAAATGCCAGAGGGCCGACAGGCAGCAAGGATGTCCACGCAGCCAGTCTCACCCTGCTCCCTGGGCACCTTAGCCAATCTCCACAACCCTCAAGCACTGCCCCTGCCCCCCAGACCCCCACCACTCCACAAGACCCCTTCCTCTGGCCGCCACTCCCCTTCCCCAGCCTCAACCTCTTCCTCTGTCAGGTGAGGTACATTTGACTAGAAAGCCATAATTTTATTCCCCAAATAGCAGAGAACCTCATAGGTGCCCTAAGGCTCAAAGCCTGGGAAGTGGGACTCTCCATGCACTGTGTCTGTGCAGCCTTCCTGTCCTTGTCGTCTTTCTCACTGGGCAGAGCACTGGCTGTGGAGACACAGGCCCCTCAATGAACTGTTGAATGGCCTGGGGCATCTTTGGAAAGCAGTTTGGTAAATCTCCAGCTCCCAATTGCATGGGGTTCGGCTCACTTGTGGAACTCTCACCTAGAGCATCAGCAATCAGGGCTCAAGAACACGAAGGACAGTGTGGGCTCAGCGCACCTCCAACATCAAGCAACTGGACATGGCTTGCCTCTCTTGGTAGACAAGTGCTGGGTACTTATAACCATGTGTCCATAGTGTGGAATAGTATGCAGCTATTTAAAAAGGTGAGGCTGGCCTATAGCGTTTTACATTGTGACATGGCCAAGACATATGAATGAAGAAAAGAATGCATTAGAGAATAGCAACAGGCAAACTGCTTTTCACAAAAGAAGGAAATCCATTGTGTTTGTGTAAGAATGGACGAAGACTTGTGCCCCTTTTCTAAAGCCTAGGGAACAATCTGCAGAAGAGGGAGTGTGGTAGAATGTAAGGGCTGCAATTGGGGTGAATTGTGAAACACAGCAATATAGACTGGACTCTTATTTGATCAACAGCTTTGACATACAGCCCCTCCCGCTGGACAACGGGGACCGGTGGGCTGTATAAGTTTGGGCATAGCTGCTTGCAAATTGGTTTTTTTTTTATTTTTTTTTATTTTTATAAAAAATAAAATAGAAGCTCCTGCCGGCACAGCTTTGGCTGTCCTCCCCTTCCTGGGCCAGGCAGGCAGGCAGGAGGTGACTCTGGAATGGGGAACTGATGGCATGGCCCGCTGGAGACAGAGGCCCTGGAGCCATGGTGACTGGGGCTTCCTGGAGAAATCCGCTGGACCAGATCCAGGAGCACTCACCGTGGTGGGCAGGATCTGGCTGACTGTGCTCTTCATCTTCCCAATCCTCATCCTGGGCCTGGCAGGCAGTCGGTGTGGGGTGGTGAGCAGTCGGATTTCGAATGTAACACAGCCCAGCCAGGCCGCACCAACGTCTGCTATTACCAGGCCTTCCCCATCTCCACATCCATACTGGGTGCTGCAGTTCCTCTTTGTCAGCACACGGACCCTGGTCTACCTGGGCCATGTCATTTATCTGTCTCGGCGGGAAGAACGATTGTGGTAGAAGGAAGGACAGCTACGGGCACTGCCAGCCAAGGACCCCGCAGGTAGAGCAGCCTGGCCCTGTGGAACATCGATGATCAAGATCTCAGGTCACAGAGGATGGTTGGCTGCGCAGCAGCTGCAGCAGGCTCTCTCAGTAGCCCGTGTCCAGGTTGGGGCCGCCTGCGCTGATCTTGGCCTCCATGCCCTGGAAGATGACCCGCACGCAGCAGGTTGAACGTCTTGCCCTTGAACACTGACTGCACGTCGGAGTTGATGGCCGCGCTGACTCCCACCCTGCGCTTGCCCAGGTCTTTGCCCGAGGCCTCCAGCTTGCGCAGCTTGTCCATCTCGTCCTCCGTGATGGTCGTCATGTCCCTCCAGAAGTCCACGTTCCTTCCCTTGTCCAGCTCCATGTAGAACTGGATGTCTTCTAGCAGGTCCTCCATATCAGCCAACATGAGGCTGCGGAGAAAGGTGTAGGGTTCGTGCATCTCCACGGCCAGGTCATCCTCTGCGCTGAAGTACTTGGCTAGCAGGCCGATGGGTTTGGCGTGGCCATCTTGGATGCGCATCACTGAGCGCAGCTTGGCCTGCTGCAGGTGGAAGTTGTCCTCCTGCGCCTCCCAGGTCTGAAATGCTCCGCCTCCTGCTCCCTCATCGCCTTCTCTAGCTCCCTCTCCAGCCTCAGCTTCTACACCTTCTGCAGCTCCAGGCCATTATCCCCCTGGATCCACTTGTTGTGTTCTTTCAACGCCTTCTCTTCCAGGTGGCTGATCCCCTTCTTCTCCAGGGCCTTGTTCCAGATGAAGGCCCCCTGGAGGTGGTTGTGCCCGAATGCGTTGTCTGCATTGGTGTAGCCCCTGCACCTCCCCGCCCCAGCCCATTCTTCTCCCGCTCCTTGGCTTCCTTCTTGGCCAGGTGCCATGCTCACTTCTCTGGAGTCTCAAAGGCTTTGAGCAGCTCTGCCTGCCGCCTTTGCTGCTCTTGAAGCCACAGCCGTTCCTGCAGCCTCTGCTGTGGCTCATGAGACAGAGGAGGATTGAGATGGAGGATTGTGAAGACTCAGGGACAGTGTTCTCAGACACCATTAAGCCATGTTCCCCTAGTCATTCTAGGAATGATTGTTTGCTTGGATCATGCATTTCCCGATTGGTGAGCTTTTAACTGTGGTGGTAAACTCTGGTTGGCTGGTTGTACTTGATTGGTAACTTTAATTGTGAGGCTAAACTCTGATTGACTTGTACTTATAAATTTCCCTGTAACCAGCACTTTTGGCCAAATTCTGCCTAAGTTGTGTGTCTGCCTAATGTGGGTAATTTAAAAAGTAAATAAATAAATAAATAAATAATATTTTAAAAAAAGAATGGAGGAGGGAAGGAGGCTTACATTCAGTGGTGACTGGAATGTTAGAACTTTCTGCAGGTTCTTTAAGGGAGATTTTGCTGGTATTCAAAGCTAGAAATGAAGTATTAAGGGACCAGTAAGCCAGCTAAGCAGGTGAAGGTGCTTGCCAGCAGGCCTGGCAGCCCGAGTTCATTCCCTGGATTGCACATGCTGGAAGGAAAGGACTGACTTCCAAAAATTTTCCGACCTCCACATACACACTGTGGCAACACACACACAGCACATAGCATAGCAACACACACATAGACACACAAAAATAATAAATAAAAGTAATTTGTAAGATTAAATATTAAAACTGGGCTGGGAAGATAGGTCAGTTAATAAAACGCTTGCCTCCAACACGGATACCCTGGAATGTCACTCTCCCCAGGCCCTGTCCTCGTGACGTACGGGAGCATAGGGCTCTGCCCCATGATGTACGGTCCCTTTCCACAATGTTGGAGATGAAGCTGGGCTTTGAGTCTGCACCTGCATATTCCTGTGACTTCTCAGAGTCCTGTGAACAATGACTGGGGAGACAAACCATGCAGGAAACAAGTAGAAAATAACTACCTAACTAACTAAATAATAAAAAAAAATAAAATGCTTGCCATGCAGGAGGACTAACCTGAGCTCGGAACCTTAGCACCCAAAGGCCAGGCGTGGAGGAATGTTCTTGCAATCCCAGCACTGGGGAGGAGCAGATATGCAGATCCCCAGGGCTCCCTGGGTAAACTGACAATCTCTGAGGCCCAGTAGCAAATAAGACAAAAAATAAGATGGATGCTTCCTGAGGAACAACACCCAGTGTTGACTTCTGGCATCCACACACAGTCACACACATGTACCCACGTATATACAGAATAAAAATCAAAAACTCTTCATGGGGGGGGCATGGAGATATGGATCAGCAGTTAAGAACATTGGTTGCTCTTGCAGAGAACTCGGGTTCAATTCCCAGCATACACATAACAGCTAACAGCCATCCATAACTCCAGTCCTAGGGAATCTGACGCCCTCTTCTGACCTTTGTGGGAACTGCATGACATGGATGCACTTACATGCAGGCAGTACAGTTATTATACACATAGTTAAAAAAAAACTTGCTGGAATGCAAAACTGGAGATGAAAGAAGAGACGCCATGGCCCCAGTGCCCATCTCCCGTCTTCATCCTGTTCCCCACCATGTGCACATGGCTGACTGTCCCCTCCTCCTCTCCCTGCCCACCCCCTTGCCATCTCCAGCCAGTCCTCCTGGTATGTCTCACACTGACACGGTCCATGCTGCCCAGCCCTCCAGCTCCCAGCAGGCCTGCTGCCCCAGCCCTGACCCCGGCCCTCTGAGAGGTTGAAAGGGCATTGTGAGATAACCCAGCTCCAACTCTCCCACAGGAGAGGGGAAAGGGGGACCCCCAGTGCTGCCTAACTAGGATCTTGTCAAGCCTCCTGTGATAACAGCCTCCGTGTGCTGAACATTCAATGAGTGCCAGGCTCTCTGCTCAGCACTTTGGTGGCGTGATCCGCCAAGATTCCCAGTGGATGGCACAAAGGAGGGCAAGGGTTTGGGACTTCTCTAGGCTCGGCCTTGCTATCTGTGAACTGAGAGTGGTAACTGCTTTCCTCCAGGAGTTAGAGAGGATTAAAGAGGGCCATGTGTGTGTGTGTATGTGTGTGTGTGTGTTTCCATATTCTCTTGATTATTACCAGTATGGTCTTATTCCTATATTTTTTCTCTGCATTCTCATATCTATATGAGAATATCTACATATACATGGGAACAGAGCCTGCATTTATGAAGCAATTCATCTCTAGAATGGTAGAAAAGAGCCCTGTTGGTGAACTTACACCAGACCGGGTTCAATCTGCTCCACAAATAACAAGTCTCCCAAGATGGCCCTGTGCTGGGGGTCGGGGCAAGCTAGGAGCCTGCCCTCTTGGCTACTGGATACCCCTGTGGAGCTGGTGTCCAGTGGGAAATGTCCCTGGTCAATGAGTTGGCGCTGGATGAATTCCCACTGAGGTGGCAGGTGCTGGAACCATTGAAGTGAAGTGTGCTGGGGTGGTGTGTGTCCTCTGAGAAGACGGGAGGGGGCTGAGTGTGCTGGGGCTGGTGTGTGTCCTCTGAGAGGATGGGAGGGGGGCTGAGTGTGCTGGGGTGTTGTGTGTCCTCTGAGAGGACGGGAGGGGGCTGAGTGTGCTGGGGTGGTGTGTGTCCTCTGAGAGGACGGGAGGGGGCTGAGTGTGCTGGGATGGTGTGTGTCCTCTGAGAGGATGGGAGGGGAGCTGGTTCATTTTGATGCAGGACCATGAGGCTGCCAGTGCCGTCTCTGTGAACACCTCCACTTGGACTTGGGACCTGCTCAGCTGGTGACATCAGGAAGGACATGTACTGGGGTTGGCCCTCAGACGGGAACCTACTGGGCCAAAAGAAAGACACTGTCAGGGCTTACCTGCCAATAGCTCAGCCTAATTTATCTCTTATCCTTTTCTGTAGAGTGGAAATATTCATAGACTGTCATAATGAAAAAATAAATGTTATTAATGGTTTAAGAGGTAAAATTCAGTCAACTGAGATTATCAGCTGAATCCTTTATGTAGACAGTCTCATTCAACGTCCTTCACAATCCCATGATCCATTACACCATTACAAGGCCCTCTTTTCAGGGGCTTGAGGAGCCTGTGGTTCACAGGGAGCATCCAGCCATGGATCAAGCACCCTGCTCAGCACCTTTTGGTGAGGTTGCCATGGAAACTTGATAGCGTCGGTAAGTGACCACCCTTCTCCAGTTCTCAGATGGAAAAACCAAGGTGCAGAGAGGCTGTCCTTCAGCCAAGATGTCCGGCAGCATAAGTGGCAGCTCTGGGGTGTCAATCTGGCTTTCCCTATCTCCTGATCTTATACTGTGCTGGGGCTGCTTGCTTCTGCTTGAAGAGCACGGGCGCTCCCGTGTGGCAAAATGTCATATCACATGAAGTCAATTCAGACCCAAGGAGGTAGGGTCGGAAAGGTGAGGGGAGATTGCCAGAATGGATTTTCCTGGGAAGAACTGACTTTGATCATTTCAACATTAGTTAAGAATGTAGAAGATGGCCAATGGGGTGGGCAAGAATGCTGAATGGGTAAAAGCCCCAGCACCCAAGCCTGATGACCCGAGTGGCATCCCAGGAACCTGTATTTAAAAAGCATCTGTAATAGCAACACACTTAAGAGACTTGGGAGATGGAGACAGGAGTCCCTGGGAAGCTTGTGGGGCACCTAGCCTGGACTAACATGGGCAGAGACAAGAGAGACCCTGCCTCAGCAAGGTGGAATGGGAGAACCCGCTCCTGAAAATTCTCCCCCCTCTCCCTCCTCCTCTCCCTCCCCCTCATAGGTGCAGTTACAGACATGCAGGCAAAACACTCATACACATAAAATTAAAAATAAATAATCTAAAAAATAAGGTGAAGAGTGATAGAGGAAGACACCAACTTTGACCTCTGGCCTCCTCACAAGTCGCACACCCTGGCAGTGGGCAGGTGCTCTGTGGATGCTGAATCCAGCCCTGCTCCAGTCCAGGAGTCACCCTTAGGCTCCCGCCAGCATATCCCACCATCCAACCTGCAGCAGGACCAGCCTTTTCAAGATGACCAGGTAGGCCTTCAGCTGCTCTGGCCTGCCATCTCTCTTTACTGGACATTTTCAGTCAATCTCTGGATGGTGGGTCGTCAGGCTGAGGGCCTGCTGTTAAGCCTGGCTTACAATTGCCCACTTGCTATTTGGGGAAACTTGGGCACTTCCCACCCATCCACCTTAGCTGGGAAGAAACTGAGGCTTAGAGAAGGCAAGAATGTACCAAGACCACGCAGCTCCAGAGAGGCATGCCAGGACTTCTCTCTGGGTTTGAGTCAAAGCAGCTGCCATTGCTGCTTCAACACGAGCCCAGCCCTAACCGAAAGGAGACTGTGGGACAGAGGGCTTCCCTTCAACCTCCAGCGGGAGGGGCTGTGTCATTTTAAAAGTTCTGGGGCATCCTAATTCTGCAACCTGTCTCTGCCAACTTCTGGCAGCTAGATGCAGGACCGTGTATTGGTCAGGACTCCCTAGGGGAATAGAACGAACAGAATGAATATGTTATTAAAGGGGACTTATTAGATGAGTTTACAGGATACTGTCTGGTTAGTTCAGCAATGACCATCTGTCCCCTGGAGAAGCTGAGAACCTGGTAGCTGCTCCGTCTACAAGGCTGGACACCTCCGCAATCCCAGTCTGATACTGAGCCTTGGGTTCTGATGTCATCTGAGGCTGGCAGTGGTGGCAGCAGCCGCAGCAGCAACAACAGGCAGATGCTCACCAGCAAAGAGTAAAGACAAACAACCAGAAGCATCCCAGCTTTCCCCTCAGAGCCCTTTCCATCTGGGTGGCCACCATGAGGCCCTCTGCACCCTGGGAGAGTCCTCCCACTTCAGTTAATCCCTGACAAGGCCCTTGACAGACAGGTCCAGAGGCGTTCCTCTTAGTTAACTCCAGATGCAGCTAAATTGACAACCAAGATTAACCATAGAAACAGCATCACAGGTCTGCAAAGCCCCAGGAGGTGGCCAGCTCCCCGCTTTTCCTGGCCTCAGTACACTTAGGACTCCAAGGACTCACCTCTGCGGTCCTTTCTCCCCTGCTGGAAGTTTCTGCTTCCCTGACTCCAGGCCATTTTTCTACTGAACAGCCCAGATATCAACATGTGCTCTCCTGGCTGAGGGCAGGACAGGGGACATCAGGGAGAATTTTCCACTTTGGGGAATAAAGGGGGGGGGGTCACAGCAGGGACAACAGGAAAGGAGACACTGACAGGAGACAGTGTTGCTCCTCATTCACTGGGAAGACACCTGTGGGAGGGGCAGAGGGGTCCCAGGCTGAGCTGGCCAGGGTCTGGCAGGAGGTCAGGTGTAGACTCCACTCCCTGGAAGATGGCTACCTGAACACTAGAGACGTCACCAAAGACACCAACCAACATGTGAAGGAGAACTTAAATGATGGCAGCCGGCCTCGGTGGTCAGTTTGACCAGCGGGACATGGAAGAAGTGGCAGACTGAGGGTGGGGCGAGGCTTCATCCTAACAGGTCTTGAACCTTTCAGCTACTTTGTAGGAAATCCTACAACCGTGACATGGCGGCCATCTTGGGAGGAAGGCTAAGCTTCCCGGGGAGGTCCTAGAAATGGAGGCACCATGCAGAGTGAGAACACCACCAGGGGCATCCAGACCCTGGACAGGGAAGTAAAGATGCCATCTTGAGAGTAGATTCTGGGGCCCCAGTGGACTCCAGGTGGAAAGCACCAGCTCAGCCTCCTTTCAGCCTCCTTTCAAATTCTTGTCTCAGAAAATCATGACAAAAATAAAATGCTTATTATAAATGCTCACTGGGAGATAGCTTCTTCTCTAGCAATAGATGAAACAACATATTTGTTTACTAGCACGGCTTTAGCAGCATATTATGATTTTCCTCATTTAAATTGACCTTTAGTTTTATTCAAAAATACTTTTCTACATAAATCACCTGCTGTGGACAGACTTATATTTTCTCAAAAGTCATAGATTGAAGCTGGGTCTTTGAAGAGGTCATTAAAATTTAACTAATATTGTTCCTGAGATGGATCCCATTCTATAGCCCAGACTGAATCCATAGCAATTCACGTGTCTTCACCTCCCGAGTGCTGGAATTTGAGTGCACGACCACACCCAGCTGAGCTAACAGGATCTTTAATTGGCATTTTACATGGACTCTAACCCAATAGATCCCACTTCCTTCGAAGAGGAGACCAGACCTGGGTACGGTGGCTCACACCTGTCGTCTCAGCATTCCAGAGGTGAAGGCAGGAGGATCAGGCATTTGGGGTCATCCTTGGCACCTTACAAGTTCAAGGCCAGCCTGGAACATATGAGACCATGTCTCGAAATAAGAAGAGGAATGAAGAACACAGTCATGCCCCGACAGGGAACTGAGGTGAGTCTAACGGTGCCATGGGCAAGCTTAGAGAAGACTCAGAAAGACCCACCCCTGCTGACTGGGCCTCAAACTTCCAGCCTCTGGAATCATGGGAAAGCATTTCTAGTGCCCACGACACCCACTGTATCAGCATTGTAGACTGTCACCCGTTGTGTTGGGAGCCACCCACCCAACCTGGCTTTGGAGGGCCTAAAAAAATACCCTGTCTCTGCAACCATAGGGGATTTCTGGCCTAAAACTAAATGAGAGGTCTCTAGTTTAAATGGAACAATTTCTCACTTAAAACTAAGAGAAAGAAGAGAGAGATCCCAAGTGCCGGTAGTCACACGCACTTTACAGCGAATTTTGTGGCTGTGCTGCTATAGTAGGGCCGGATCTGGGACCCAGCTGGTAGGGACCAAGGCTGACAATGAGCCATGTGCATGAAGGCCAAGCACCAGGCTGTGGTATGTGAATGACCTCCCAAGCTCATGGTGAAACCCTAAGGTGATAGTCCAAGAGCTGGGGCCTTGGGAAGGTGACCAGGCCCTTAAGATATCTTCCTGAATGGCACAGAATCTACTGAGCCAGGAAGCCATATGTGAACCAGGAAGCAACCTTCACCAGATGCCTTAATCTTGGACTTCCAACACAGGGTCTTATATTTCTGATGTTTATAAAGTCCTGGGTTCATGCTTTTCTTAGCAGCAATTACAATGGACAAAGGCATCCCCTAACTTCTCCACCTGTCTGGGGAACCCCAGGTGACAGAGATGGACATTGGGCAGCTGAGGCCAGGCCACCTGCAGGCTGCAGAGGATGCACATCCTTTGCTTTCCCTGCTGGGGACCTGTCACTGAGTCCTCAGTTTGTTCTGGGTCTCTAAATGTATTCTCTCGTGCATTTTGCATGATTAATCTGAGGGCAGTAACATCATTGCATCCACTTCTCAAAGAGGAAAAACAACTCTAACCCTCCTCCATTGTGTATCTATGACACTTACAAGTTAAGACGTGTACATGCCCTGTTCCCAAAGAGCCTGTCATTCTAGAAATCAGGCTGCCTAGGTTCCCTGAGGGTAGGCTGGGGGCCTGTGCACTTCTGATCTTGCTCCTCACAAAACCTGGGACTTGTGGGCCACACATCACATCTGAAAGGGCTGGAGTGTGGCCAGTAGACAATCTTATGGGGTCGGGACACATTCCAGGGGGTCAAACTGCCACATTCCAGATCCAGATGACAGAGTGACACATTTGAGGAAAATAATCTCCAAAAGTTGAGACTAGGGGGCTGAGAGAGACAGCGCAGCAGTGAAGATCACTGGCTGCTCTTGCAGAGGACCTGAGTTCAAATGCCAGCACACACATAGGACAGTTTACAATTGCCTCTGATACCAGTTCCAGGGGACCTGACACCCTCTTCTGCCCCCTCAGGCACCTCCACTCATGTGTACATACCCATCATACCCCACAGACACATACTCATATACATAATCAAAAATAAAGACCCAAAAAATAAAAAAATAAAAATAGCCGGGCATGGTGGCACATGCCTTTAATCCTAGCACTCGGGAGGCAGAAGCAGGCAGAGCTTTGTGAGTTCAAGGCCAGCCTGGTCTACAGAGTGAGTTCCAGGACAGCCGGGGCTACAGGGAGACCCTGTCTCAAAAAGACCAAATAATAATAATAATAATAATAATAATATAATAAAAATAAATTGGTTTTAGTTTGTATTTTTTATTTTATTGTATTTTTTTTGGTCTTATGGTGTTATGTTATGCAATGCCCGAAGAGGTCAGAAGAGGGCCGTGTGGGTGCTGGGAATCAAACCAGGTTCCTCTGCAAGAGCAGCCAGTGCTCCCAACTGCTAAGCCATCTCCCCAGCCCCCAGTTTATTTTTTTTTTTTTTTTTTTTTTGGTCTTTTTGAGACAGGGTCCTCCCTGTAGCCCCAGCTGTTCTGACTCACTCTGTAGACCAGGCTGGCCTTGAACTCACAAAGATCTGCCTGCCTCTGCCTCCCAAGTGCTAGGATTAAAGGCGTGCGCCACCATGCCCGGCAATTTTATGTATTTTTGTATGTGTATGAATGTACTGTCTGCATGTAGGTTTGTGCACCCGTGTCGTGCAATGCCACAGAGGTCAGAAGAGGGCGTCGGATTCCCCTGGAACTGGAGCTCTCCTGGAACTGGAGTTTCAGACGGTTCTCGGCCGCCATGTGGGTGCTGGGGATCGAACCCGGGTCCTCTGTAAGAGCGGTCGGCGCTCTTAACCGCTAGGTCATCTCTCCAGCCCCCACCCCCCAGTTTAGTTTTTAAAGTTGAGTTCTTAAAGCAATGTACAGAGAGAGAAGTAAGTCCTTACCAGCTTGCCCACGTGTGAGTAGTCTTCAACCTGGACACACCTCTTCTGACTGTCAGATTGCCCTAAAGAGTGTTTATCTCGGAAAGAAGTAGAAAGTTTTTGACAAACCATCACCAAATGCTTCCAAGAACACTCGGAACCCTGAGCAGAGAGGAGGCAGGGTGCCTTCCTTGAGCACAGCCCATGGAAGTCTACACTGGTCTGCTCTAGATGGGGCTGGCCCAGCCAGGGCAGCCGAGGTCATCTTGCAGAAGTGCCAAGGACCACCGCAGGCAAGGCTGCTGTCCTCCAGGCTTCCTTGTTGCCCAGACAGCTGGGCACTGGGTGCAGGAGGAAAGGTGCAGACTGTGTATTGGCAGAGGCAGTGGGGAAGGTCTGGCAGGTAATCGTGTTACAGAAGGACATTTGAGTCCCATCCTATGCAGAAGAATGCCAGCTTAAGCTCTGGGAGGGTGTGGCCATGGGTAGACAGGCAACATGATGGCTTCCGGGTAGGAAGAGAGATGGTGGCGGAGAATGGACGCAGAGACTTTTGTACTTTCACAGAGAAGTTGGCAGGGCAGAGGGCCTGACTTGTGCTCAGCCAGAGCCACTGTCATCCAGTCAGTGCCTTTGAAAACTGTCTGGAGGAAAGTAGGTGGAGCCTGCTGCAGCCAGTTTGTCACATAAATATCAGACCTAGACTGGACAGGGCTTGTCACAGGCTGGGCTTCTGTAGTAACAGCCTGTGAATGGGGTGGTGGCACTTTCCATTCATGGGGGACTCCAACTCCCCATCCTCCTGGGGCTCCCCATCCTCCTGGGGCTCCCCATCCCCTGGGGCTCCCCATCCTCCTGGGGCTCCCCTGATTACAGCACCATCAGTGTGCTGAATGAGTGCTGGAAACATAAACATGACTCAAGTCACCCACATGAGAGCACGCATGTGCACGCACGCACACGCACACACACATGCACACACACACACACACACACACACACACACACGAATGCACACAGGCTTGTGATCTTTGCACCTCTGCCGGCTGCTCATGAAAAGAATCCTCTGAGCTGCATGAGCTCAGACTCATCTTCACTGCCCATATGATGCTCTGCCTGTCTAAGATGTTCACCACTTTAAGTCATAGGTGGTTTCAAGGCTGTATGGGAGTGTTCCAAAATCCACTGAGAGAGGCTGAGGCTGTGGCCTAGCAGGTAGAGTGCTTACCCGGCATGCAGGAAGCCCTTGATTTGATCCACAGCACTGCAACAATCAAGTGTGGTGATGCATGCCTGTAATTCCAGAAGGAGGCAGAAGGAAGTTCAAGGTCATCTTCAGCTACACAGTAGGTTCAGGCCCAGCCTGGGCTACATCAGATCCTGTCTCTGGGAACCGGAAGTTTTTGCAGCAGGATGAATAGTAGCTCCACTTGACAAGCCGCGGGAACAGGACCCCAAACAAGCTTGAAGACAGGAGCGCCAGTCTGTAGGGTCATGAAAGGTCATGGGGTTCAGCAGGCCAGGACTGCTCTGACACGACCAGAGCAGCTGACTCCAGCAGCATAATAGGTGGTCTCCTGGTTCTGGAAGAGCAAAGTCCAAGCTCAAGTTCAGGAGTTTCATGCTTGTCCCCAGCACATGGCATTGTTGGGGGAGACTGTAGGACCTCTGGGATAGAAAATGGAGCCGGCAGAAGCCGGGGTGGACCTTTGAGGGTTACTGTCTGGACTGCTTCCGGCTCTGTGCTTCCTGATCCACCCAGATGTGAAGGAGTCACATGACAGTGCACAGAGCCGCCCCGCCCCCTTGCTTTCCCCCAGCACATGGCATTGTTGGGGGAGACTGTAGGACCTCTGGGATAGAAAATGGAGCTGGCAGAAGCCGGGGTGGACCTTTGAGGGTTACTGTCTGGCACTGCTTCCGGCTCTGTGCTTCCTGATCCACCCAGATGTGAAGGAGTCACATGACAGTGCACAGAGCCGCCCCGCCCCCTTGCTAAGCTACCAGGCCTTCCCTGCCATGCTAGCCTGATATCCCTGAATCTAAGTCAAAAGCCTTCCCTTCTCCTTCCCCTCAATTCTTGCCACAGCCACAAGAAGAATCTGTGGTATCTTTTGGGTTCCCGGGTCAAGGAACTAACAATGGCGGCTCACAGACAGGAGCGGGATGTTCCTGGAATATTAAACAGCTCCATTTCCCAAGTCCTGAGGGGTCTCACATGTGTAACTTCACTTCTCTGACACATCACCCCCATAAAGGTAAAACACTCTCCTACCAACCCAAGAGCATTATCCATTCACCTGCCTCGTCCCTGTGACCCTTCATCCCACTGAGAGGAGCTGCCGGCGCTCCCAGCCCTGAAACCAGCAGGAGCCATGGGCTCTCCCCTGCCTGCGACCTCCAGCAAGTTATGTGGGCTTTTCACACTCGTTTCCCCTCTGCACAGTGGGCATCCTACTAGTGTCAGACACTACGGTGCCTTTGCAAGGTTTCTATGATGTCAGAATCTTCAAGGCTGCTTCATGTGGCCCCCGCTGTGAGTGTGGTTTCTGGGGAGTAAACAGTGATTGGGAAGTAGGGGGAGATCAAGAGGCACTGCAGGGGCTGGAATGTTCTTTACCTGGCTGTTGGCCCCACAGGTAAGTCTGGCTTATGACATCATAGCGCATATATGTCATATTTTAATAAGTCTTAGGCTGGGTAGATGTCTCATTAGTAAAGTGCTTATCTGACAGACACAAGAGGACCCAAATTCAAGCCCCAATTCCCATGTAAAAAAGAAACGGGCATGGCGGTGCAAACCTGTGATCTCAGCACTGGGGAGGCAGAGGCAAACAGATCCCTGGAGCGCGCTCCAGCCGTCTGGACTAACTGGTGAGCCCTGGGCCCTGTATGGGAAAGTGAAGTGAACGGTTCATAAGAATCAGAGCCAAGACTGTCCCCTGCCCTCCTCAGGCACACGCGTGCCTGTGCGCACAAGCACATGCACACACTTCAAACCCAAAGTAGAAACTACCTGATGGCCACGTGACAGACCCTAAGGGGTGGGGAAACTTGGTTGCCACCTCATCTTGGGTCCCTGGTCATTGGCCACACTCCTCAGTAAGAGCTTGGGTCTCCATTTTGGACTAGGCCCAGTGAGTAAACACTGCTCTGCTTCCTGGTTGTGAGTCTTCCATCTGCAAACCTCAGTTCCTCCATCTGTCCAGGAGGAAGAAGTAATCTCTTCCTGGTGCCAAAGTCCTGTTGTGGGTCTCCATTTTTCCAGCGGTAAATGGAGACCCTCAAATAGTTCATGGGAGACTCTCCCATTCTGCATGAGCAGGAGGAATGAGAGCAGCGATACCAGCATGGTTCACCAGGGGGCGCTGCTCTGGGCACTTTACATTTCTTAGCTCATGTGACACACATTCTCTATCCCATTTTACAGAAAAGGAAACTGAGGCACAGAGTACAAAGGCCGCAGAAGCAGTACCTGCTGCTAATTGTTTTTCCCAACAGGTAGCAGTTTCGTGGTCTACTCCAGCCCCTCGACCCCCTTTACCCAGCCCCATGTCACCCCGCCCCCTATGCATTTAGCCAAGCTGGGTCCTTGCCAAGTCTCCGCTGTCACAGCGTTCCCATCTTTGATCACTAGTCAGCCCAGATGTTGGGCTGATCAAAGGCAGCTGTTGCCTGGACCCTCCCCAGAGCTGACGGGACAGACACGTGACAAACGTGGAACCTGGCTGAGTGGGCAGGGCTTGGGGGTGGCATGAGGAAGGCACAGGGCTTCCCCATCCTTTGCTGGATCCCTAGAAAGATGAAGAGTGCTGGTCTGACAAGCTTGGGAGGCTGTGGGTGCTAGATCCAGGGGCCCCAACTCTAAAGGGCTCCTGAAGCAAGGGTTCAGAGAACAGGGTTTTCAGCAGCTAGGGCGGCCTCCATGAGCCCTCAGAGGCCTGACTCCCACTATCGACTTCATCTTTTCTTGTTGGTCTTTGAAGGCTGTTTTTATTTACAAGCCACTAAACAGAGCGACACTGACTATAGTAGTGCACATTTGTGATCCCAGCACTAGAGAAGCTGAGGCAGGAGGATTGTGAATTCGAGGCCAGCCTTGAATACACAGTGAGACCTTGCCTCTGACAAGATGTGTAGTATGTGCCAGACTTTGGGTTGCAGGAAGGGAGGCAGGGGCAGGACCTGAGCAAGGAGAAAACTTCTCCTGCCTCCGTGCTGATTCAGTAAAATATAGGGACCTACATCTCCCAGGAAGAGGCCTGTCTCTGGCAGGCAAGACGGTGCAGCAGGTAAAGGTGCTGCTTACCAGCAAGACTGACGACTGGTTTATTCCATAACCCAAAGACAGAGCCAACCCCTGTGGTCCACTGACATCCACAGCACGCGCACGGCACTCACGTGAGCACACAAAAAAGATTTTAAGGACGTGTACCTCTATTTTAGGCAATTAACATACTATAATCTTAAACTGAGCCAAATTAAACTGTGCATACTCAAACATAACTTTCTTAAAGACATAAATATAGAGAAAAGAGGGATGTTGATGTTGATGTTAGGGTTTGGTTATGAAGATCCCCCGCCAAGGCTCGTGTTGGAGGATTGAACCCCATCTGATGGCACTTTTGGGGGAGGTTGGGAGAAAAACTGTAAGAGGTGGACCTAGCAGAATAAAGTGTCCTATGTCTCTGGGGACAGGTCCTTGGGGCACCTACAACACACACAACACACAACACCACACACACACCACAGTGCCTCCCCCTCCCCTCCCTCCCCCTCCCCCTCCCCCTCCCTCTCCCCCCACACAATGGGGAGGCAAGATGGCTCCACAGGTAAGACACGCAGCCAAACCTGATAACCTGCATTGGATCTGCCCAGCTGCTCACATGGCAGAAGGAGAGAACTGACTCCCTCTCCAAAATTGTTCTGACTTCCATGTGCGCTCATATGAATGCACAGCCATGGAGAGGGGGGGAGGGGAGGGGGGACGGGGAGGGGACAGGGAGGAGAGACTGGAAACTGAAGTGGCTCAGTGTGTAGCTCAGTGTATGGCTCAGTGGGTAGTGCCTGCCTAGCTACCACTCACAAAAAGCCCTGAGTTCATCCCCAACACTTCACTCCGGCTGGCTGTGCAGGCTCATGCCTGTGATTCTGATGGAGACGACAGGATCAGAATTTAAGGTCATGCTTGGTTACATAATGAGGCCAGGAAGTCTGAAACTTGAAGTTTGAGAATGCGGTGTAAACAAGTGGTTTACATGCTCAAAGCTGGTTCAATTTAGATCTCCCCTCCCCCAGATTTGGAAACTCATGACGTTGTGTGGATGTCCAAAGGCCTTAACAAGGGCTCAGACCAAGTCAGAGGCCTCATTCTGGGTTCTCGGGACTTCCTCTGTGTCACTGGGACCTCGCCTCATCGAACACGGCAGTCCTCAGTCCCATCCCTCCTCTCCTGCCTGCCTTCCAGCCTCAGGCCCTCTCTGCTGCCCCTACCCCTGGTTCATGGTAAGGGCCTTCTCAGGGTTGCAGACTCAGTCAATTACGCACAGTGACAGGAAGCTGGGGTCAGAACCCACCACAATGGGCTTTGACACGTGGGAGGGATATCTCCAGCCTGTGCCCCAGTACCCACCCACAGTGCCTAGACAGCAGCTCTGCTGGCCTGCCTGTCCCCCCCCCCNCCAATAATACATGAAGAATTTAAGGATGTAATAAGTAGCCTCCCAACCCAAAATGCCCAGGCCCAGATGGTTTCACCGCCTAATTCTCATTCTTCACCCCTTTCCCCCCCCCCTCCCCCCTCCTCTTCCCTCTTTTTTTCTCCTTCCCCCCCTCTTTCTTCTCCCCCCTCCCCTTTTTCTTCCTTTCCTCCCTCCCCTCTCCCCCCCCCCCCCCCTTCCCCCCCCCCCCCCCCCCCCCCCCTTTCCCCCCCCCCCCCCCCCCCCCCCCCCCCCCCTTCCCCTCCTTCCTCTCCCCCCCCCCCCCCTTCCTTCTCCCCCTCTTTCTCTCTCCCATTCTCATGAGCAGGAGGATGAGCAGCGATACCAGCATGGTTCACCAGGGGGCGCTGCTCTGGGCACTTTACATTTCTTAGCTCATGTGACACACATTCTCTATCCCATTTTACAGAAAAGGAAACCGAGGCACAGAGTACAAAGGCCGCAGAAGCAGTACCTGCTGCTAATTGTTTTTCCCAACAGGTAGCAGTTTCGTGGTCTACTCCAGCCCCTCGACCCCCTTTACCCAGCCCCATGTCACCCCGCCCCCTATGCATTTAGCCAAGCTGGGTCCTTGCCAAGTCTCCGCTGTCACAGCGTTCCCATCTTTGATCACTAGTCAGCCCAGATGTTGGGCTGATCAAAGGCAGCTGTTGCCTGGACCCTCCCCAGAGCTGACGGGACAGACACGTGACAAACGTGGAACCTGGCTGAGTGGGCAGGGCTTGGGGGTGGCATGAGGAAGGCACAGGGCCTCCCCATCCTTTGCTGGATCCCTAGAAAGATGAAGAGTGCTGGTCTGACAAGCTTGGGAGGCTGTGGGTGCTAGATCCAGGGGCCCCAACTCTAAAGGGCTCCTGAAGCAAGGGTTCAGAGAACAGGGTTTTTAGCAGCTAGGGCGGCCTCCATGAGCCCTCAGAGGCCTGACTCCCACTATCGACTTCATCTTTTCTTGTTGGTCTTTGAAGGCTGTTTTTATTTACAAGCCACTAAACAGAGCGACACTGACTATAGTAGTGCACATTTGTGATCCCAGCACTAGAGAAGCTGAGGCAGGAGGATTGTGAATTCGAGGCCAGCCTTGAATACACAGTGAGACCTTGCCTCTGACAAGATGTGTAGTATGTGCCAGACTTTGGGTTGCAGGAAGGGAGGCAGGGGCAGGACCTGAGCAAGGAGAAAACTTCTCCTGCCTCCGTGCTGATTCAGTAAAATATAGGGACCTACATCTCCCAGGAAGAGGCCTGTCTCTGGCAGGCAAGACGTTGCAGCAGGTAAGACGGTGCAGCAGTTAAAGGTGCTGCTTACCAGCAAGACTGACGACTGGTTTATTCCATAACCCAAAGACAGAGCCAACCCCTGTGGTCCACTGACATCTACAGCATGCCCACAGGCACTCACGTGAGCACACAAAAAAGATTTTAAGGACGTGTACCTCTATTTTAGGCAATTAACATACTATAATCTTAAACTGAGCCAAATTAAACTGTGCATACTCAAACATAACTTTCTTAAAGACATAAATATAGAGAAAAGAGGTGATGTTAGATGTGATGTTAGGGTTTGGTTATGAAGATCCCCCGCCAAGGCTCGTGTTGGAGGATTGAACCCCATCTGATGGCACTTTTGGGGGAGGTTGGGAGAAAAACTGTAAGAGGTGGGACCTAGCAGAATAAAGTGTCCTATGTCTCTGGGGACAGGTCCTTGGGGCACCTTACACACACACACACACACACACACACACACACACACCACAGTGCCTGCCCCCTCCTCCCTCCCCCTCCCCCTCCCCCTCCCTCTCCCCCACACAATGGGGCAGGCAAGATGGCTCCACAGGTAAGACATCTGCAGCCAAACCTGATAACCTGCATTGGATCTGCCCAGCTGCTCACATGGCAGAAGGAGAGAACTGACTCCCTCTCCAAAATTGTTCTGACTTCCATGTGCGCTCATTTGAATGCACAGCCATGGAGAGGGGAGGGGAGGGGGGACGGGGGGGGGGACAGGGAGGAGAGACTGAAACTGAAGTGGGCTCAGTGTGTAGCTCAGTGTATGGCTCAGTGGGTAGTGCCTGCCTAGCTACCACTCACAAAGCCCTGAGTTCAATCCCCAACACTTCATCTCCGGCTGGCTGTGCAGGCTCATGCCTGTGATTCCTGATGGAGACGACAGGATCAGAAGTTCAAGGTCATGCTTGGTTACATAATGAGGCCAGGAAGTCTGAAACTTGAAGTTTGAGAATGCGGTGTAAACAAGTGGTTTACATGCTCAAAGCTGGTTCAATTTAGATCTCCCCTCCCCCAGATTTAGAAACTCATGACGTTGTGTGGATGTCCAAAGGCCTTAACAAGGGCTCAGACCAAGTCAGAGGCCTCATTCTGGGTTCTCGGGACTTCCTCTGCGTCACTGGGACCTCGCCTCATCGAACACGGCAGTCCTCAGTCCCATCCCTCCTCTCCTGCCTGCCTTCCAGCCTCAGGCCCTCTCTGCTGCCCCTACCCCTGGTTCATGGTAAGGGCCTTCTCAGGGTTGCAGACTCAGTCAATTACGCACAGTGACAGGAAGCTGGGGTCAGAACCCACCACAATGGGCTTTGACACGGTGGGAGGGATATCTCCAGCCTGTGCCCCAGTACCCACCCACAGTGCCTAGACAGCAGCTCTGCTGGCCTGCCTGTCCCCCACCCGTCCCCCACCCGTTCCCTGCCCGTTCCCCACCTGTCCCCCTGAAAAGTACTCCCATCCCTCCATCCTTTTTTTCTTTTTGGAGACAGGGTCTCCCAGTGTAGCCCAGGCTTTCCCATACAGCCTCAGCCTCCCAGTGCTTGCTTGAATCACACCTGGCTTTGTCCACCATCTTCGTCAATCCCAGCATCCCTGGCGCTCAGCTCTGGGCCCTGAGCTCAGCTGCGGTGAGGGGTGGGGGTGGCTTCCAGCACAACTTAGATAAACTGTCCTTCGTGACTGGCACAGCCCCCGAGGGGCAGACAGTTTATTTTTTCTGAGCGGATGTCGATCTGTGGCTCATAGACGGGAAGGTCCGTCCTCCCCGAGCAGGGAAGATGAATGGGCCGTCGGAGGTGCCCCTTCAGTGGCCAGCAGCTCCGCACCACGCTCTGGGAGTGTAGTTTCCTCACCCTCCACCCCGGCCCCCAGAGCAGGAGACCAAAGCAGGGCCCATCAATCACCGACTCTAAAGGCCCCTCAGCTTTTGTGCGCTGTGTCCTCCCGATGTTTCTTTTAGCTACATGGTAACACCCGTCTGTTTGGAAGTCACAGCAAATACATCTTGGAGAGGGCTTTGATCCCTGGCAGCTGTGTACATGTGAGGAGCCAGAGTCTCAGGGTAGGGACCGCATGGGAAGGAGGGTAGCTGGGCTGGTCTCTCTCATGCCCTGTGTGCTTGGCACTTCACCCTAGCCCAGGCCCCAGGCTCCCCCAGCATCTAAACTTGGAGGCATAGAAGAAAGCAAAAGCTCTAGCTCTGACATCAGGGTTCTGGGTTCAAGTCCTGGCTCTGCCACTTTCCAGCTGTGTGATCTCAGCCAAGTCACTCGGCCTCTCTGGATATTGCTTTCTTTGTGACTCAGACACCAGTAATGCTTTTTACGGTCAGTAGTGTACGCAGGTGTGACTGGGATTGTGTGCTGAAAGTGCTTAGGGTGAGGGGAGGTGGAACAAATGTTTGGACTAGCAATCCTCTCATCTCTGCTTGTGAGGAGGAAAGACATTATAACTACAGTATCAGGCCGTGAATTGTACAAACTGTCATGTGATGTAATTAAGACATTACTAGCCCAGGGGATGGCTCAGAGGATAAAGGTGCTTGCCGCCAAGCCTGACGACCTCAGTCTGATGTCCGGGACTTACAAAGTTGAAGAAAAGAAATGACTCCCACACATTATCCTTTGACCTCCACACATGTGCTGTGGCCCACACACATACACACAGAGACATGAATAATGTAATTTTTTAAATGTTAAGGGGCTGCAGAGCTGGCTCAGCAGTTAGGAGCACTGGCCGTTTCCCCAGAGGAACTGAGTTCCATTCCAGCACCTACAGCAGGTGGCTCACAATCATCTGGAACTTCAGTTCCAGGGAGATCAAACACTCTCTTCTGGCCTCCAAGGGCATAGGCACACACACGGAACACACACACACACACACACACCACACACACACACACACACACATAACAAACCTTAAGAAATGTAGAGATGGTGCTGCTTATCTGGCCAGCTCTGTAACTCTGGCTGAGGTAGCTCCTCTTTTCTATAAAATGGAATTGTGAATGCTCCTTCATAGGGAGTTGACATGAAGGTTCACTGCGTCAATACTTAACGTACTTAACACAATACCTGACACATTGGATCCTCTGTAAATGGCGCCTTCTCTGGCACTGTGTCAGGCAGCTTCATCCTCAAAGCTTCTGTGTGACCGTGGGCATATCTCTACCTCTCTGGGGATATTCTTATCAGGAAAAATTAATAGTGAATAAAAAAGTCACATTTCCTATTGGTGGAAGAGGACACCAAGTGAGGTCGCGTGGGGAATGCTCACGTGATGGCTGTCAGGACAGATGATGTGGCTTTTAGCTCCGGTTCAACTTGCCATGTAGTGTTTCCTCCACCCGTGATGAGGTCATCATGTTACCATGGCCTGTGTGAGATTTTTGTCGAGCATCCCTGAAAAGGCCCTCGTTTGGTGGAGTCGGGGACGGCAGGAGGAGCTCTGACCTTACCCCTCTCATCTGTCAGCATCAGTTCAGCCACCCAGGAAGAACCTTCCCAGAAGGCTCTGACAGCCCTCTCCACAGGGACATCCCATCATGCTTTGCGCACCCTCACCTCCCATCCCAACCCAAGCCACCTCCACTTCTCACTACTCCGCTGTGCAGCCTCTCCCTGGCTCAGCAGTTGAGAGCACTGGCTGCTCTCACAGAGAGTTCAGTTCCCAGAATGGCAGCTACAGCCACGTTTGTCTCTCCAGTGCCAGGGGGTCAACCCTCTTGTGGCCTCCGCAGGCACTGCATGCAGATGCACTTAACATACATTCAGGTGAAACACTGGTACATATAAAATAAAAATAAAGAATAGAGAATTAAAAAATTATTTCCTTTGGAAAATGCCCTGATGTGGTTTCTAAATTTATTTCCAGGACAAGTCCATCTTTGCCAAACTTTGACCAGGGAATCCCACACATCCATCTCTAACACCCCCATCCTTGCTTGTTAGGAGAGGCTGTTTTATTTGGTCAAATGGAAAGCCTTTGTGTGGAGTGCTCCTGACTGCATGTTTAGAGGGTGATTTTCAGGGGCAGAGTTCAAAGACGTCCTCACAACCTCCACAACACACATGCTCAGTGGATCCACGCCAGTACCAGGGACATGTGGCAAAGTCTGAGGGTATTTTTGCTCATGGCCTGTTGGAGGTGTGCCTGGTTTGCAGAGACACTGATTGGCTGAGCCTCCGGCTGAGCCATCGTCGCTGAGGTCCTGACGCAGTTTGCAGCACTTCCCACTGTTCCATTTCCTTCCTGAGGTCAGACCCTCACTACCTCACCAGGGCGGGAGAATCCTCTGCCTGTGCGCATCTCCTCTTCACCCCTTCACCCCTTCACCCCTTCACCCTCCACAGGACTTTCCTGTAGCCACAGAATCATAAGCAGGTTTCTGTGTGTTGTGGAAACTTTGCACCCAGGGTCACACAGTGGCCTAACACACCGCCCCTCATCAGGGTTCTTTGTTACGAACCAATCAGCACAGCCACCTGGGAAGAATTGGCCACTCCCTGGTCAAGGGCAAGCGTTGGACACTCTTCCCATCACCTCCCCCCTCACCAGTCAGGGGCACCCACCTGTAGCCCATTTCCTTGTGCCTGCCCCCCCCCAGTGACCACTGGGGCTGGGTCCCCCTTGGCTCTGCAGGTCGCACACAGTGGATGCTTAAAGAGCAGACATGGATCCTCGTGGCCTGTCGGCTGTAAGAACATGAAGGCTCTGGGGACTGGCTTCTGTTAACCCTCTCTTCCTGGTGTTGGGGTGACACCCTTGCCCTAAGTCCTCAGGGAGAAGAGAAGGGGGGAAGGAAGAAGGGATGAAGAGAAGAGAGAGGGTCAGGGTCAGAGACAGAGCCCTATGTATCTGTGACTCATCCTTTTCCTGTGATGGCACCGGGCTGTTGGGTCAGGGCCCCACCCTCATCTCTGTCCCATTTGCCTCCACAAAGTCTCTGTCTCCAAAACACAGTCACAGCACAGCGGGGCTTTAACCCAAGAACTCGGAAGGACACAGTTAAAGCCACATGCTCCTGTCCCCTGCCTCTAACCAGTCATCTGAGCACTTAGGTAGGAGCAAAGGGCTGCTGGCACGCTTTCCGGTGAAGGAAAAGAGAAATAAGTGTCACCCGCACACAGCACCACCACCACCAGTGCTCAACTCAACCCTGCAAGTACCAGGCCTTGGAGGTAGAGAAAGGCCGTGGGTCACAGTGGCCAACACAGCAATAGTAAAGGTCCTCGAGAGGAAACTAGTTCCTTCTGGTCAAGATCATGAACTCTCTGGCCTTCAAGGAGACCTAACATTCCAAGCTACCCAAAACATAAACAAATTGGTCCAGGAATTAATCCACTTGGGCAAATCTATCACCTGACCTAGAGACCACTCCTCAGGAAGGAGAGACCACTCCTGGGAAGGTGGGCTCACCTTAAGCCATCCTAAAGAGATAGGCAGACTATCCCAGAGCTCCCGCCCCCGGCACAGTCTCGTACAGAGCACAGCCGTCTGGCCTCATAGGTTGGGCCTTTACTTCTGAATTACTAAGAAAAGCACAGCTCATTTTCTTTTCATCTCTTTTCTAGGCAACGCTGTGGGCTACTCTGATCACCTGTGTGGGCAGGAATAATGCCAGGTGAGCACAGGCTGAGCCACACGAGGAACCCCCACCCTGTCCCTTCCTCCCCAGCCCTCCCTTGTTCTAACAGGGGCTCATGTAGCCCACGCTGCCCTCAGATACGATGTAACTGAAGATGGCTGTGAACTAATCTTCCTAGGTCTACCTCCAGCACGCACCCCTGCACCCAGTTTAAATAGTGCTGGGGCTGGAACCCAGGACGTCCTGAGTGCTAGGCAAGCCCTCTACCGACCAACCAAATCACATCCCATCCCCTGATGGACAGGTGTCACTCTGGGAGACCTCCCCTCCACTGTGGGCTGAGGGAACCCAAAGGAGCCTGGGAGAAGAGAGCAGCCAGAGGGGCCTGTGAGCTAAGTAGCAGGTGGGAACAGGCACCCCTGTGCTGCCCAAACTTTTGCCCACATAGACACAGGAGCAATAAGCTCCAAGTTGGGACCTACTGTTTGTAAGCTTAGAAATTAGAAAAGTAGTTTGCTAACTTTCTATGACTGCTGTCACAAGCTATCAAAACTCTGTGATTAAAATGTTAGAGGAGAAAGCCTGGGAACTAAAATCCAAGTTCAAGGCAGCATGGAGTTATGCGCCCCTTGTGGCCACAGGGAGGAACTGACGGCTGCTGGGTGCATCTTCCCCAGTGCCTGCCTGCCTGCCTGGCTGGGATCCTGGTTTTTCAGATGAGCCCCTAAAGGCTGTGCTTTCTTGGCACCTGCATTCTCTTCTGTGACTCTCATCTTCTTAGAAAGACATCGTGTTGGCTTGGGCCCCACCCATATCCAATCTGACCCCATCTTGAGCCCGTCTACAGTGACCATTTCCAAATAAGGTCACATTCACAGATGCCCAGGGTTAGCACTTCCATGTTTATTAGGGAGAACACTGTTCAACTCTTAACAAATAGGGCAGGCACTCCACTTTCCAAGTAAGATGGGGAAACTGAGGCTCAAAGAGGTGACACCCTCCCCCAAGGTCACACAGCTGGCTGATGGCTAAGAAGGGTTGAAACCTAGGTCTGAATGTGGCAGTTTGTCTCCATGGCATTACGCTGCTATCTCAGGACCTGAGTACTGGGTTAGCTCTTCAGAGGAATTCAGAGAGGTTGAGTAATTACCACAAGGCCAAACAGCTTCCAAATTAGCATCTGGATTTGAAACTCGAAAGCCCACATCCTCCTCTTGGCCTCCCAGACTCTGCTGCCTCTGCTGTGGTGGAGGCGCAGGATTTCCTGCAGGGCGAAAGCTCCCAGGAGACAGCTGAGAAGTTGGGCCACCCCCACCCTCAGCCCCACTTTACTCTTCTTTCCCAGGAGCTCAGAGGCTTGGGGAGGCCCCAAAACAAGACCACAAGGCAATGATATATCCATCCTTGACCTGAGAGTCAGGGCCTCCACATAAAGACAGCCTGGAGCTCCCAGGGCCCATCTTAGAGCCTAGAGCCCCACCCTGATGTCACCACATCCCCCGTCCCTTCTTCATCCTGTGAGCTCTGGGTGGAGACACTGAGTCACCCTCTGCCTCTGGTCTTCCTGGGGTTGGTCAAAAGGGGCTCTGAAAGGGGACCTCAGATGAAGTCTACACCTCCTTCCACAGGGTCTCCTTGGCCAGGACAAATACCTGAGGGGTCTGAGCTCCTGTTTAGTTGCCTGGCACCCGTGTAGGAACCATTTGCAGATTAAATCAAAGCACAGAGCAGTTAAGCATCCTTCCTGAGGTGACACAGCTTGGAAGCACAGAGCTGGGGGTCCAGCACAGGTAAGCAATTCCAGGCCCCCAGTAGTACTGCTCCTCTGGATGGCATCCTGACCCATCGCCTAAAGCCCAGTACTTAGTGATCCAATACTCCATGTCCTCCCGAGGCCTCTGCTGCTGGCTAACATGCAGACAGAATGAAGATTGCTGTGAGGTTCCTGAGGGTGACCCCACTCACAGGGACAGGGTGACCCAGCTTTCTCAAGCTCAGAATCAGAGAAGTGATGCCCTCAATCAGGGTGTCCTTGGAGCCCCAACGTTAAGCCCACTGCAGTGTATGAAATGTGTCCTGTTGAAGAAAATTCCCCACACTCAGGGGAGGCTGTCTCTCAAAGCTGGGAGCCTCAGCAGGCCGCATGTGTGACCTGGGCACTCTTGTGTCCCCACAACCCCAACCCCACTCTGTGCCCAGGAATCCACATGGGTCACACTACCCAGGGCTCTCCATCTGTCCCCTCCCTAACCTTCTTCTTAGGATCACCAATGAGAGAGCTGACTGGTATTCCCCGATGGAAACCAGGACAGGGACCCTCCTGCGTCTCTACAGATCCCTGTCCTCAGAACCCCCTTTGCACCCCAGTTTGTGGATTAGCTCACCACCCCGAGCTGTGGAAACGAGTGACTCAAAACGTTTTGCTACCTGCATGTAGACCCCTCTGGCTTCCTTCAGTTCCTTGGTATTCAAATATAGTCTGCAGAAATATTTATCAGTCAACTGTAGCTGGGTGCTGTGCTGAGTGGAATGGAGCCAACTAAGCCAGATTGGATGGTCTGGCCGACCAGGCGTCCTCTGGCTCCACCTGCTGGCAGCTGTGTAAAATCGCAGGCAGCTTTTCTAACAGCCTTGCAAAGATGGAATCTGCTAGGAAAGGCCAGAGAGGGTTGTTCAGGGAGCAAGAGCACCAGGAGACAAAAATCCAAACCCACCGCATAGAGGTCGAAGGCCAGTACCTCAGGCTAGACCACTGTAGGCTGGGTGAGCTCAGGGTTTCTTCATCCATAATAATGCTATCTATATCCCAAAATTATTGTGAGGGGTTTTTAGCTAGTCAATGTAACCGGTGCCTAGCATAAAAACATGATTCTAAAAAAAGATTCTTGTTGTTACTGCCATTGGAGTTCTCTTAAACTGTCTATAGTTAAACTATAGTCTAAACGATAGTTTAAGACACTCTCTATAGTCTGCACCCCACCCTGAAAGTGGGGGTTACTGGTCTTATTTTACAAATGAGGGGTGCAGTCCAGAGAGGATGGCTGACTTACCTGGGGCCACAGAGCAAAAAGGATCAGATTAAGGAAATGCAATTGAAAACCACTTTAAGATATCCTCTCACTCCAATAAACGGTAGGAGGATCAAGAAACAAATGTACCAAGTGCTGGGAGGTTGGGGGAAAGGGGAAACACTCATCCACTGCTGGTGGGAATGTAAACTCTACATCCACTGGAAAGCAGTGCAGCTTACCACCTGACCCAGTCATACCACTCCTGGGTATATACCCACAAGACTCATCCTACTGCAGAGATACATGCACACATGTTTATTGCAGCTCTGTTCACAATAGCAAAAACCTGCAACCAACCCAAGTAACCCTCAACTGAGAAAAATGTGGCACATAGACACAATGGAGTTCTATGCAGCAGTAAAGAAAGATGACATCTTGAACTTTGCAGGTAAATGGATGGAACTAGAAGATATCATGCTAAGTGAAATAACCCAGTCTCAGAAAAAAAAGGACGAATGGTATCTGAATTAGTCAGGGTTCTATAAAGAAACAGAAGCAACAGGACAAATATATAGCTATATACAATTTATGATTTGCTCACGTGAAGAGCTCAAGTAGTCCAACAGTGGCCCCGTGGCACTGGAGAGGCTGAGAATCCAGGGAACCTGCTCAGTCCACAAGGCTGGATGTCTCAGTAGTCCCATTCTGGTGCTGAAGGCCCAGTGGATTCCAGGAGATCTGCAGTCTCAGTAAACGCTGGGATCTGAAGGGTTGATCACAGCAGCAAGACAAACTCACCAGTGAGAGAGAGGCAAGTCGCAGGAAAAAAGGGACCAACTCCTCTGCGTGGCATTTTATACTGCCTGCCGCAGAAGGTACCCACATTTGGGGTGGGCCATCCGGGTTGAGGTCAGTCCAATCCGAAGTCCTTTTTCTCTTATTGTTCCTTAGTCAGTCAAGTTGACACCCAGGATTAACCATCACAAGTCCACCCCTTGTCCACTTGACACCAATAAATAGCCTCTCCTTATGTTATGCTTAAATGTCAATTGCAAACAATGACAAGGTCATAATACACCTAACATGTTGTAAGTGTCTATGTGCAATGCAAAGCATTATCTTAGATAGGTGGTAATGCCTTGAGGAAAAACTTTGTCCTTCAGTATCTAATAACCTAAATATACAACACTTAACACTTATCTCCGTTGCACATTCAAAGGGAAAACACAAGTATCTGCTTAATATACATATATACATGAACAAGCACTCTTAACCAAATAGGACAAGATTAATATCTATTATAATCCACGTTTCTGCAACTGGTCCCTGGCCTCAGCTGATATTTATGACTACCTTCTTCTACTACCCATTCTGTATTTCCTCCACCATCAGCAAGCACCTCTGCAAGTCTTGGTCTTTCCCTGGGGGAGTGACCCATACTTTCATCCCTGAAGGGTCTGGGCCATTTGTTGTCCTGTCTGGTTTGGGTTGTTGGAGTTTCTATTGACCTTAATCATAGGACATGGTAGCACCAGAAGGCGCCCTACGCATCTCCCGCCTTCGAGACATAATCTTCCTTGCCCCCATTGTAGACAAAAAGTCCAATTTCCCCTGGTGTCTGGATCAAACACTCCTCCTACTTACTGTTATTCCTTCCTTAGCCTGTTGGCTTAAGGGCAGTAGAAGCCCAAAGTGGCAAGGGGGAAGTCTTACTTCCAGTTCAATGGAATGTTTGCTGTATCTCCTGGCAAAAGCACTCCCCCCTTTGGAGCCAAAACTCCTAGACCAGCAGAATGCAAGGATGTGGGTACAGGAAGCAAAAATTTTCCTACTGGGTCACTAGGGGTGATAGTGAGTGGAATCACTCCCACTTCCACCCCTTGGTTCCTGGACCCATGAATTCTGGCTATAGGAGAAGAGTACATATAGTGGGCGCTGATTCAAAGCATATACTGCCTGCTGGAGAACCTTGCCCCAGCCCTACAGGGTATTGCTACATAATGCGCTTGGCTGTAACTGTGTTTCAAGAGGCCATTCCAACGTCTATCCAAGCCAGGTTGCTTCTGGGTGGTGGGGACATGGTAAGACCAGTGAATACCATGACTATGGGCCCACTGTCGCACTTCTTTGGCTGTGAAGTGAGTTCCTTGGTCAGAAGCAATGCTGTGAGCAATACCATGACGGTGGATAAGGCATTCTGTAAGTCCCTGGATGGTAGCTTTAGCAGAAGCATTATGTGCAGGAAAGGCAAATCCATAACCAGAATAAGCATCTATTCCTATAAGGACAAAGCTGCCACCAGGTTGCTGGCGGGTCACCCCGGAGAATAGCACCATATCAGGGGCTCAATGTTGGTCTCTGCTGTTGGCAAATCTGGCACTTGGCGCACTGTGCCATATCAGCTTGGTGAGGGAAGTCCATCTGTCGAGCCCATGCATAACCTCCATCTCTGCCACCATGACCACTTTTTCATGGGCCCATTGAGCAACAACAGGGATAGCTGGAGAAGAGGCTGCCTATCCACAGAACGAGTCATCTGATCTACTTGATTATTAAACTCATCCTCTGCTGAGGTCACCTTTTGATGAGCATTTACATGAGACACAGTATCTTCACATCCTTTGACATTCAGAGAGCTCTATCCACATACTTCTTCCCCAATGTCTTTCTCACCAATTTTCCAGTCATGCTCCTTCCAAGTCCCTGACCATCCAGACAAACCATTGGCTACAGCCCATGAAATCAGTGTATAATTAACCTCTGGCCATTTCTCCTTCAGGCAAAATGCACAACCATGTGCACTGCCCGAAGTTCTGCCCACTGTGAAGACTTTCTTCACCAATGTCCTTTAGGGTTGTTTCAGAAATGGCTGTAATGCTGCAGCTGCCACTCTGGGTGGTGCCTGATAGTGTGCAAACATCAGTAAACCAGGCCTAGTCTTCTCTTCCTCATCAACTATCATAGGGCAAACCCCATGAAGCATAGGTTCATGCTTAAGACAGAAGAGGCATTGTACAGGAGTGGGAACCCTAGGCATTTGGGCAACTTCTTTATGTAGCTTGCTTGTGCCCTCGGCCTGCCTGGGCCCTGTCACCATATGTACCACTTCCATTTGAAATGGACTGTTGCTGGCACGTCCTACTTTATGGTCTGGTGGGTCAGATAACAACCAGCTCATGATAGGCAGCTCAGGTCGCATGGTGACTTGGTGGCCCATTGTCAAACGTTCAGTTTCCACTAAGGCCCAATAGCAGGCTAAGAGTTGTATCTCAAAAGGAGAATAGTTGTTTGCAGATGAGGTAGAGCTCTTACTCCAAAATCCCAAGAGCCTCCACTGTGATTCCCCCTATGGGAGCCTTCCACAGACTCCAGACAGCATCTCTATCTGCCACATGATACCTCAAGCACCATTGGTCTGCTGGATCATATGGCCCATAGGCAGAGCAGCCTGCACTGCAGCCTGGACCTGTTGAAGAGCCTTTTCCTGTTCCAAGCCCCACTCAAAGTTTGCTGCCTTCCGAGTCACCTGATATATGGGTCGCATGTAACACACCCAGATGAGGAATGTGCTCCCTCAGAATCCAAAAAGGCCCACTAAAACGTTGTGCTTCTTTCTTGGTGAGGGAGGGGCCAGGTGCAACACAACTTATTCTTTACCTTAGAAGGAATGTCTCTCGCATGTCCACACCACTGAACTCCTAGAAACTTCACTGAGGTAGATGGCCCTTGAATTTAGTTGGATTTATTTTCCACACCCTTCATGCCATATACTTACCAACAATTGTCTACCAACTAGACTCTGCTACCTCCGTTCATTGGGTCCAGTTCGCATAAACACCATCAATATAGTGGACCAAGTGTGAATTTTGTTGGAAGCAATCAGGCAACCAAGATCCCTTCTACAACTAAGTTTATGGCACAAGGCTTGGAGAAGTTACAGTACCCTTGAGGTAAGAGCAGTAAAAGTATACTGTTGGCTTGCCAGATGAAAGGCAAATTGACTTCTTGTGGTCCTTATGAAACAGGTATGAGAAAAGAAAGGCATTGGCTCAGATCAATAGTGCATACCAGGTACCAGGGAAACATATTAATCTGCTCAAGATAAGGCAACATATCTGGTACAGCAGCTGCATTGGTGTCACTGCTTGGTTGTAGTTTTCAATAGCTCAACTGTAATTTTCCATGATCCATCTGTCTTTTGCACAGGCAATTGGAGAGTTAAATGGAGATTGGTAGGAATCATCACCCCTGCATCTTTCAATCCTTGATGTGGCAGCTAATCTCTGCAATTCCTCCAAGGGATTCGATCTGTTTGGTTCACTATTTTCCCCTGGTAGAGGCAACACCAAAGTGTTTCATTTGGCCCTTTCCGAACCAATAATGCCCTCACTCCACAGGTCAGCGAACCAATGTGAGATGATTTTTTAATTTTTTTATAATTATTACTGTTGGAGATTGCTGCATCAATTCCCGTCGTTAAGTCAGTCAAAAGTCTATTTCCGGAACTATTTTCCCGTCATTCAAGTTGGCCAGGGTCTGATCAAGGTCCTGAGGTCGTTACCCTAGGCATTCTCCAGGGACGGCCAATTTAATATATCTATCCCATACATGGGGGAATACCAGGATGAGTTCTGGACCCACTGGGCCCACTGTGAGTTGGACTTCAGCCAAAACTCTATTTATCACCTGACCTCCATATGGGCCCTACTTTACTGGAGGGCCACAATGCTTTTTAGAGGTCTTCTGGGATCAGTGTCATACTCAGAACCAGTATCCAATAGGCCCAAAAGGTCTGATTATTTCCTTTTCCCCAGTATACAGTTATACCCTAGTAAAAGGCCTTCAGGTCCCTCTGGGGAAGGACAGGAGGAAGGCAAACAGCGTAACTCTTTGTGTATTGTGACATAGTCCTCCTTACACTGGAACCTGGCCACCCTTCATTCAAGGGGTTTGGGGTCTGTGAACTGTCTCACAGTCTGGAAACTGTTCACTGGAGTGTTCACTACGCTGTAAATCCAATGTTGACGTTCGCCTGTCATGATGTCTCTAGAGCTTTGTTGTGTTGTAGTGACAGACAAAAATAAAAACTTAGGAGGCATGGATTTGACCTGGGAAACACCAGGAGTAAGCTAGCCATTCAAGATATCCAGGTCAGGCCATTGTAGGTCATTGTTTTTCCCTTTGTCGGCCCAGTAGGTGATACGATTGATAACTACTGCGTCATGCGGTCGTGGGCATAGTGCTGCCACCTGACCCTACCCTGAGTCCTGTTAAACCGATGTACATGTACAGTTAAGTTTAGTGCAAAGTGAGCAACAACTTCTCTAACTTAGATCTGGCATAAGAAAGTAGAGCAAAAAAAAAGCTCTGTCAACGATGTTCTGTGTCTCTCTCGTACTGTCCAGTCTATAAATTCAGTGAAAGGCATTCCTCTGAGTCCTTATATTGTGGAGAATGTGGTCTTTCACACGTTCGAATCCACTCGCAAAGCCCCATCTGCCTTGACCCTCACAATCACCTTCATCATACTAACACAGGATATCATTAGCATTCTAACTCCGCGTTATTAGAACCATTGTTTAAGTAAATAATCGCCCAACCCATTCAATAAACTTCTATGAACCACTTTCTAAATGCTCGCAGCTTCCATGTTAACAACTAGAATCTCTAATCAGTGGGCTCATATCAATAAACACTCATTGATCCGATTTTATATTCCTTCCCCCATTATCCCACACCCTTAAAATCCATTCCCACCCATATTCCTTAGGCTTCTGCTGGAATGAATCGGCAAAATCATTAATTTCTTTAGTGGTGTAGCGCCACCTCTTTATGGACCACACTTTCTATCTCACCTTTAGGGGCTTGATCAGACTTCAATCTGGTTATAGGTCTAGAGGCAACAATTGTTGGGACCCGAGGGTGACCTTAGCTCTCACTGGGAGGGGGAGATTAGTTTCTCAGGCAAGGGTGGGGCGGAGGGATCTGCAGGGTGTGGGCTTCTCTCCTGGGGCAGGGAACTGCCCTTCCTCAATAAAGAAAAATCCCTCAGAATCCACCGGGTTCAAAATCCTATCATCGTGGTTCTCCCACAAATCTCCAACCAAGTTTCAGGGTTCCACTATTTCCCCACCAGTTTCTCTCACTTTGACTGCTGACACTCTTCATGGCTGGGAACTAAATTTACATTGTAAATCAGCCAAACAAATAATAAGGGCCAGCTTGATTTTCTGCTGCTTTTGCTCTTTGGCTGCTGGAGAGGAGATGCTTTTCCAGAGCACACTTGGAAACCTTTAAACGGTTGCTTTTGAATCCAGAGCTGGTCATTTTTTATCACTGAGCTCCTTATTTTTCCTCCATCACTTTATCCACAGATGCTAGGAGCAACATGTATAACATCATTCTCTTTCCTCTTATTTTTTTTTTTTCTTCTTT
>VZQC01008732.1:0-10269 GCA_009823505.1 Rhizomys pruinosus | reverse complement strand
TATATATATATATATCATATATATGCTTTGGAGCAATACAAATGGGAGACAACAACAACAAAACGACTGGATCAAAGAACTGACTGAAACAGTTAACTTGCGCCCAAACAATAAACCTCTACAGAGAAAAACTTTAAAAAGACTGAGAAAAAGATGCAAGACATGTATGGCAGAATGCATGAACTGGGGTGGGGTGGGGGAATGGAAAAGGGAGTGTGTCTAAATTGGACTGAGAAATGATGTATGACACATACAAAACACCAATAAAATATTTTATTAAAACAAGAAAGTGATGCTAATAAAATCTTTTTAAAGTAATCTATTCAAACTTGATCAAGACTTAATTTGAAGATCTTAAACTCTAAAAGGCTAAAGGAATGCATGAAGATAATGTTTGAAAACCTGGGCAGAGCCAGGTAATTTCTGAAGAGATCTTCAGTGGCTCAGGAAATAAAACTGAGAAATGACAAATGGAATTTCAGGAGATTGAAAAACTTCTGTACAGAATATGAAATGAAGGAACAGCATACAGAATGGAAGAAAATCTTTGCTATCTATACATTTGACTGAAGATTAGAATCCATAATACATAAAGAGCATTGCAAATGGATACTAAAACACCATATAATGCGAGCAAAAATTGGGACATTCAAATGAGCACACAGTTCTCAAAGTATGAAATAAAGATTGCCAATAACATGAAAATATTTATAACTCTAACCCATGAGGGAGGTGCAAAGTAAAATATTTCGATTTCATCTCATCCCAGTCAGAGTGCCTACTACTAAACTACTAAATGTAAAAATGAACAACACCAAAAGGACTCAGTAGGTTGTACACACACACACACACACACACACACACACACACACACACCATTTGTGTGCGGGGAAGGAAGGAAAGAAAGACAGAAATAATGTAAACACAGTATTCATTTATGAAATCCTCAAAAAATGGTAAAAGTAAATATAACAAATCAGGTGTTCACATTGGCAAGAACACAGTATTTTTGCTGTAATATTTGCAAATGTTCTGAATACATTTTCTTACATAACTACAACTTTTGTTAGTTAACTATTGTTTTAAATGAAGTGAAATAGACATGAAAAATGGTGCCACACTGCTTCACTCTATGGTCCTTTTCAACCTTTATGGATTATAAATTTAAAAGTTTTGGTATAAACAATGCATAAACATATAAACATATTTCCTCCATAAACTCAATCAATTCTTTATTAAAGGAAATTTTAGCCTTTCTTCCCCTTAAGATTTAGTTAATTGTTTTGTAAATAGCTCAGCAAAGCAAGAGATGAAAGGTGGGCTAAAAACACCCCTGCAATGATGTCCACACCGAGCCCCAAAGCTAGTGAAATGAAAGTTTACAAAGGTAAGGGGCTTCTAAAATATGAGTAACTCAAGAACACTCAGACTATTATTCTAAATTACTATCTATGTCCAATGTAGCAATAAGGACATAGAAACATCAAGGAAGAATAATTTTAAATGTGATCATGAAATGATGAGGGAGATATGGACCCAGGAATACAGACTCCTCCAGGGTCTGGAAAACCAGTGGTCCCAATTCTCCCCTGGAATCTTGGAAAGAAACAAAGCTGTGTAGGCACCCTGGCTTTGTCCAGGAACAATTATTTTAAATTTCTGACCTTAACAACCATAAGAGAAAACAAATAACAAGTGTTGGTAAAAAATAAGTTTATATATGGCTAAATAGAATTAGCCCAGAACTTATGGAAATCATCATAGAAATTACTTAAAAATTGGTGGCACACGGCTTTAATCCTAGCACTTGGAAGGCAGAGGCAGGTGGACCTTTGTGAGTTCAAGGCCAGCCTGGTCTACAGAGCGAGTTCCAGGACAGCTGGGGCTACAGGGAGACCCTGTCTCAAAAAGACCAAAAAAAAATAATTGAAAATAAATCTACCATATGACCAAGCCATACCACTTCTGGATACAAATCTGAAAGATTCTTCCTTTCAATTTATTCTTGATTTGTAATCTTGGTCTAGGTTTGTATTTACACTTTTATGCTTTTATTAATTTCTCTTTTTAGTTGGTTGGGGATGCTCCTTTCCTCTATTCTTCGGATTGTTTTCAGTATCTTCTGAAGTGCTGGTTGTTTTTTTTTTTTTTGTTGTTGTTGTTTTTGACATGTATTCTTTCATCTTGTTTGTGTCGCTTTTCTTTCTCCTTCAACTATAATTGACATGTTTGCTGGGTATAGTAATCTGGCTTGACACCTAAAGTCTTTTAGCACTTTGGTCTATGTTCTTCTGACTTTCATAGTTTACATTGAGAAGTCAGCTGTAATTCTGATGGGTTTCCCCTTGTATGCAATTTGTTGTTATTCTCTTGTGGTTTTCACTATTTTATCTCTGTTTTGAGCATCTAGTGTTTTTTTTCTTTAATTTTTTTTAATTAAGTTTATTTATTTCTGTATGTGTATGAATGT
The DNA here is from genome assembly GCA_009823505.1 of Rhizomys pruinosus. Lineage (NCBI taxonomy): Eukaryota > Metazoa > Chordata > Mammalia > Rodentia > Spalacidae > Rhizomys > Rhizomys pruinosus. The sequence continues at coordinate 7,799 of VZQC01008732.1, read as the reverse complement.
ACTGTCTGCCTGCAAATCTGTGCACCCATGTCGTGCAATGCTGGCGGACAGGACAGAAGAGGGTCTTCAGATTCCCCGGGAACTGGAGTTCTCTCCTGGAAGTGGAGTTTTTCAACGGTTCTCGGCCACCAGTGGCACTGGTGGATCCCCCGTAACCCGGGTCCTCTGTAAGAGAGGTCGGTGCTCTTACGCTAGGGCCATCTCTCCACCTTGAGCATCTAGTGTTTTTAACTATGATATGGCAATGGAGCGATATTCTTTTCTGATCTTGTATATTTGGTATTCTATGTGCTTACTTGTTTTGATTATAGTTTTGGTCTTTTTTCAGTTCTGGTAAAAGTTTCTTCCTATATTGTGTTGAAAGATCTAGGCCAATACCTGTTTGTCTTGACCCGTCTTCTCCTTCCTCTATGCCCTTATGGTAAGAGATTTGTCTTTTCATAGTAAATCAGCCCAACATTTCCTGGTTGTTCTACTCTTGGTTTTTTTTTTTTGTTTTTCTTTTTGTTTTTTTTTATTTCTGTTTTTTTCATAATCCTCCCTGACATTTTAGATGTTCTATGTTATCCTGAGGGTCTGATATTCTATTTTCTCCTTCATCCATTCTGCTTCTGAAGCTTTCTCCCATCCTTTCCTGTTGATTGGATGAATGTTCCATATCCCGTTACATTTCTTCATGTGATTTCTTTAGTATTTCCATTTCATTTTGGATCTTGTCATTCCCTACTTGTAGCTCCTTGCTTTACTTGTATCCTTCTTTTTCATTTCAGCCAGGAATCTTTTCAGTGTTTCCACTTCCTTCCAGAACTTGTCTTTTTCTCCCTCTAGTTCTTTCCAGTGTTTACCATTCTTTCCTTCTAGGTCCTTCCTGAGTTTTTAATTTTTTCCTCTCAGTTCTCTGATTTGTTATTTGTATTCTTTGATTTCATTGAATATTGCTACAATTGTTCTTCTAAGTTCTGTGTCTTGGTTTCCTTCCAAGGGAGATCTCATTGAAGGAATCTTCTGTTGGACTGGTAGAGTTTGGTATGGATTTATTAGGCACTTTTCCCATGTTGTTTTTTCATTGTGTCCTTGGCGTGTGGATTTGTTTTTTGTTTGTTTTTTATTTTTGGATTCTGGTGCCTGAATGTTGGCTGCAGAGACTAGATTAACAAAACTAAGCCTGCCAGATAGTCTGCACCACAGCACCACCATCTTGAGGGGGGTTGGTCCTTTGGCTCATGTGCTGGTACCCTGTTGATATGCTGTGCCCCTGCAACCCTGTCTAGGTGCACCCATGCCTCGGTGCTCTCTGGAACCTGAGCCAGGAGGTTCCGGGGGTGGGTGAAGTCCCCCCCCCCAAGGGTCAAGGCAGTTCTGCCTTACCAGTGCCACACTGAGTCCAGGCTGGCACTCTCTGGCACCGAAGCTGTGAAGTTCCAGGGGTGGTGTAGGTCCTCCAAATTAGAACCATTCCTCTTAAAGGTGGGAACCCTGCAAGGCTGTCCCCTATCACCACTCCTCTTCAACATCGTTCGTGAAATGTTTGCTAGGGCAATAAGACAAGAGAAGGAAATTAAAGGGGTACTATTCAGAAAAGAGGAAATTAAACTATCCATTTTTACAGATGATATGATAGATTACCTGAGGAATGCTAAAAACTCCACCAGAAAACTCCTAGAAACAATAGTTTCAGAAAAAGTGGCGGGATACAAAATTAAACTAGAAAATTCAGTAGCCTTTCTTTCTACCAACAATAAAAATGCAGAGAAGATTGCAGAGACGACATATACGAGGACACCTTCCCATCACACTATCTCAACAAACTATCAAAACAAAACAAAAAAAAAAAAAAAAAAAAAAAAAAAAAAAAAAAAAAAAAGGAAAAAAAAAATAAAAAACACACCTCACCAAAGACACCAACGATCTCTATAACAAAAATGTTAATACCCTGAATGAAGGAGATGAAAATACATCCAAAATATGGAAAGGACTCCCCATGGTCATGGATTGGAAAAATTAAAATGTCGATTTTACCTCAAAATTGATTTATAGACTAGTATATAGATAATTAGTAGGCTATATATATATATATATAAATATCGGAGAGAGGGAGGAAGAGGAGGAGCGAGAGAAGGAGGAGTCAACCACAATACCAATCACAATCCCCATGAGTTTTTTCAGACTTAGAAAAAAAAAATCCTTAAATCATATGGAAAAACACAAAAGACCTTGAATAGCTAAAGCAACCTGCGCAAAGAGTGCACTATGGCAGGGGGTGGGGGGTGTGCTTTTTACCGGTCTTCAAGCTAACATTTACAGGGGCCTATCTTGTCTACAGACATTCCCAGTACTGGATCAAAATACAAACCTATTGACCTCAATGGAACAAAATTGAAGAGCCATGCTTAGCTCATACAATTTCGGCCACCTCATATTTGTTTGAGCATTTCATCATGCTCAAACACACCCTCTGCTTTATGTTTCCTCTTCTTGTTATTCCCCTATTCCCACATTAGTCTATTTTTTTTTTCATTTTGTAGTGATATCTATATAATATATCATTATATTATATATATTCCAACATACTACAAATATTACAAACTCTGAAAACAAGCTCTAGGTTAATTCCAAAACAAGCTTAGAGTGGAACTCTTCACCAGTGACCCATGTGACAAAGATTCAACATCCAGAAGTCATTTTTTTTTTTTTTTTTATTTTTTAATTTGTCTTTTAATTTTATATTACTCGAAAAAATGGATACATATTCTCCCATGTATTGAATTACCATGTTGAAAGTAAGGGTTAATTTAACTTCTAGGGCTCATTTAAGTATTCATCGTATACACAGTGTCACAGTTGTTTCAGATAGAAATATAACATCAACATTTCGCACGCTTTCTTCAATGGGATATGCGACAGCATCCACTAACGAGGGAAACCATTCCCCATTTGTATTTTGGGACTGTGTTTGTTTACTTCATCCTTAGCATAATGGCTCGAGTTCCATCATTTACCTGCGAATCTCATGCTGCCATCTTTACTGCTGCAGAGAACTCCATTGTGATGTTACCCACCTTTTGTTATCAAGTCAGGTGAGAGGGCATTTGTGTTGCGGTCCAACTATTCAACTATTATGGCAAGGCTGTAGTAACACCATTAGATGTGCTGCAATCTTTGCAATAGGAAGAATCTTGTGGGTTTTATACCCAGGAGAGGTATGACAGCATCAGGTGGTATGTTCCATTTGAGTCTTTTAAGGGTTTCTACACTGCTTTCTTATACCGTGAGTATACTTTACCTTCCCACCAGCAGTGGATGGTCCTCACCCTCTCCATTCATTCGGCTCTGTCTTTTGTTTTCTTGATCTAGCCAGTCTTATTGGAGTGAGATGCTTTCGTAAAGTGGTTTTACTTTTTATTTTTTATTATTAATGCTGAACACTTTTAAAGCTGTTTCTCAGCCATCCCTATCCTCACTTGTGAAGTCTCTGTTCAGCTTTTTACTACATTTTTTGAGTGAGTTGTTTGTTTTTCTCACTTCTTTTGTTTGAGTCGTTTATATATTTTGGATGTCAATGCTGTCTGATGCATCACTGGTGAAGATTTTCCTTCCAGTCATTCTGTGGGTTTCTCTTCACTTCTTTCGTTGTTTCTCTAGGACAGAAGCTTTTGAGTTCGATGCGGTTCCATTTGTCAACTTGTGACCTTATTTCCTGTGCAGTTGACTGTCTTGATTGAAAGTATTTTCCTATGCCTATTGTCTTGTGTCTGTTGCCCAATTTTTTCTTCTCTCACCTTCAGGGTTCTGGGGGTTTCACCTTGAGATCTTTGATTCACCTGGATTTGATTTTTGTACTCCCGGAGGAGCGGTCGGTGTTGAAGTTTGCTCTTCTAAACTGGTGATCCCGTTTTTTTGGTCACAATACACCATTTGATGAAGATTGCTATCTTCCTCCATGAGCATTTCTTGCATTGCGCATGATCAACCTCCTGCTCTAAGGATATGTGAAAAGGTGTTGATGAAATTCACTTCTACATACATGAATAATGCTAATAAACATCTAAGTACAAATGTATATGAATTTCGAATAAAAATTTCATTACAATCATAATATTCAGAAAGCATTGGTAAAGCGCCAGATTATATTATTTATTATTATATTGTCATATTACATATTTCTTCTATTTATATATCTTTAATTTAATGTACTTTAAAACATATTTGTAGTGGAATTTAGGAAAGTTAGGTTTCAGAAATAAGCCATACAATTTTCAGTTTCAAAATTAATAAGAAATTGATCACTTTTATTTGTGTATATGTACACATGTGTTCATGTGTTCAGGGAGTGTGCCAGGTGTGTATGTGTGTTGTGTGAATATAGCTGACCATTGTTGTGTTTACCTCTGTCCCTTACCTTTTTACCTTATATTTCTGAGATAGAGTCTGTCGCGAACCCAATGTTCAATGACTGGCTAGATTTTGCAAGGCAATGCATCCAGGAGATCCACTGTACCCCCCACACACATCTAGGCACATAAGGTTACATAGGATATGGCAAGGCCTTTTTATTGGGTGGTGGGTCCTCAAAGTATGCCCGCCGGCTCAAACAGCAAGCACGGGATGAACCATCTTACAACCTGACTAGAAGAATAATTTCTTCTGCCATCTACAGCAACATTTCACATAATTCCAACAACTCAGGAAACGATTAATCTATCAGTTATTAGTTTGTCTAAAACAGTATATAACCACAAAGTCTTCATATATTATAAGTATATAAAGGAAAAAGGGATGTGTTATAGTTAGCAAACATATTTCCTCAGTAAAAACGGCAAACAGGGCCGGGAGAGATAGTCTAGTGGGTTAAGAGCATCGGAGGCGCTGGCAGAGGACCGAGGTCAGAGCCCTCAGCCCCACAGGTGCGCGGAGAACCTGCGGTAACTCCAAGCCAGGAGAACTCCAGTTCCAAAAAACCAGATGGCTTTTCTGACTTCCACAGGCATCGCACAACACGGGTGCACCCACCTCCCATGCAGACAATATATATACAATAAATAAAAATGATATAAAAAAACCTCGTGAACATCTATATATGATAGTCTTATATAAATTAGCACAAAAATTAAATCCCCATTTTGTTTGTTCTTTTGGAGGCAAGGAGGTCTCCCCCTTAGTCCTGCTGGCTTGGTACCCCTCGCTATTTCGACCAGTGAGCCGTGAATCTTACAGAGACCTGCATGCCTCTGCCTCCCAAATACGTGGGATTAAAGAAAGGCATGCACCACCATACCAGCTTATCCCTAATTTTTATTACTAGACTTATTTTCTTGACTCTGGATTTTGATCATATCTTACTGAGTTTTACATATAATGAGTAACTGATAACATAAGAGGTAGGTATAGCATTCTCTTCTAAACTAACATAACAGACATATGGATGAGGGAGGGGATCTAATGAGTCAGTATGATAGAATGGAAGTTTTGGAGAACAATGTTGAATTCAGAAGGGTGACTATGTGAATAAGGCTCTGATATCTATGAAAAAATCTGTTTCCTGAAAATACAAATTTAGGGCATTTCTTGAAGACAAAAATAAGTATTAATGAAAGCCTTATGAGATGAACTCAGCAGTTCAGTTAAGAGCACTTTGGCTGGTCCTGGGTTCGCAGCCATTGCAGGACACAAGTGCACTACATTACATTAGGGCATACTCTCATATATCCAAAAAATAAGAAAATATTAAAAACATATTAAAAAAGGAAAAAGAGCCTATTTAAACAAAATGTAGTTGTTTCTGCAGCAGAAAGTGTAGGAAGAGAATCTTCACTGTCTACTAGAATGACAGGAGGCGGTGACATGTGACCTGGACCAATCCTGACAGGTCATTTGGCTTGTGTTTTCCTAACTGCACAGTGTAAAAGGGTTTGTAAAGCAGCAATGTTTGTCAATGTGTGTTGAAAGCTGTAAAGGGATATCTAAACTTATGTGATTGCTATAAAACTACCTCACACAATTTGAAGAAGAAGAAGTCCTGATCCTGTTGGACTTTGGACACAGGAGAGCTGCTCATTTGGTGAAATTAAATTTCAACCAATTTGTGAAACAGGTGTAGACTTCAACCTACTCTTCAACTTCCTTTACAAAATCAGTTTCCTTATTGATAAAAAAGAACAATAAATTCTAAAAATTTGATGTTTTGAAGTTATGGGAACAGTATCTAGATGAGGGAAAATAATTAAAAATGCTTATGCAGATGGTTATGCTGCCTTCAATTAGCAAGACTCAGTAGAGGGACTGGCTATAGTTGTCACTATGATGGTGATGATAATGAAATCTTATACCAAAATATGTTTAACTTAATATAAACTCATATGTAAAATTCACAATTATTAATGGAGAACATAATTATACTATAAAGCAATTATAGATAAGTAAAATAAGCATTCTTACTATGTTAAGAAGTCAGTGACTTCATCAGATAATGAAAGTTTGGAACAGTACAGGCACTGAGTTGATAAACATGTCCACATTTCTAAGAATGTTTTTCTGATTAAACAAAATAATTAAATGCACACGCCATTGACTTTTAATTAAAAAAAGATAATCATATTATTTCATAGGAGTCTTGAATCACAACAAACATGATAGTTTTATTTGCCTAGTAATAATGTTTGAAATAAAATAGTTAACAATTAGAAGCATAGTACGTATGCTACCAAAGGGACAGAAATACAATATGATAATAAGTACTTAGCACTTATTAAGTAATCTTCATTGAGGTCTATTGATAAGGTAGTGAAGTAGAATCTTCCCCACTATTAATGTCACCTTCAATTTTGCATCCATAGTTACAATATATTATAAGTTCAATAAAAGAAGACTACAGAAAATTCAGGCCAGTGAAGGAGGGCGACCCTATGAATAGGGGAACACAGCCCAAGTTCTGGCATGTTTTGTTGATTTTAAAGATTCCAATCAGTCAAAGTGCAAGAGGGTTATTGAATTCTTCTAGCGAAGGGAAAAGTGGAATGAGTACAAAATATTGGGGAAAGACTAAATGGAACTCAATGCCTATTAATGCACTAAAGAGATACTGTGTGTATATATGACTGTGTGTATACTACTGAAGATATGTGTTAGAACGATGCTGCAGATAGTCCTATGTGCCATATTAGCCCATGGTCACCTAACCTACTGCCTGGTGAGAGATTTTCAGGACACTGGAAGAGAGATCCTACTGTGTGGAAACAGCACTGCGATGATCATTGGATAGGATGCAGAAGAGAAAGACCTCATGGAGAAGTTATTCCTGAACTTTCCTTTGAAGACTCAGAAAAAAAAAAAAACTCCCCCATAATAATAACAGAGCACTCTGTGATATAAAAGACAGAGTCGGAGGACAAGAATGGAGATGGAAGATTGTTGAGGTAACAAGATGCTCCACATGACAAGCAGGAGTGGACATAGTTACCCAAAGGTCAACAAAGGAGAGTGTGCAGAATTTAAGTGACATTTCATAAAAATAAATCTATCGATCTATCTATCTATCTCATCTTATCTATCTATCTATTCTATTATCTATCTATCTAATCTATTGATACAGATATATAAATACCACCTATAGACTCTGAGTTATGTTCCCAAATATTTTTCAGTGTAGGTCTATTTAATATGCCAACCAAGAATCTCATCCCTGCAAGGCACTGTACAGCATCCCACAAATGCCAAAGGTTCATTAGGTTGGGTTGGAGTTTCTCATCCATGATGGCATTTTATGTATGGAGCTTGCTTAGAAAACTGGTTGTGCCCTGCAT
>VZQC01008729.1:740732-758444 GCA_009823505.1 Rhizomys pruinosus | reverse complement strand
CTTGAACTCACAAAGATCCGCCTGCCTCTGCCTCCCAAGTGCTAGGATTAAAGGCGTTCGCCACCACGCCCAGCTCACTTTTTCCTTTTTAAGTAGATCTACAGACAAATACTGGAGGCATGCTTTTGGTTCCATTTAAAGAGACAATGTCAATTGTTAGTAGTACTTAGGGAATCTACTTACTATTTTGAACACAGTGAAGAGACCTATTTCTTTTCCTTTCTTTCTTTCTTTCTTTCTTTCTTTCTTTCTTTCTTTCTTTCTTTCTTTCTTTCTTTCTCTCTTTCTTTCTCTCTTTCTTTCTCTCTTTCTCTCTTTCTCTCTCTCTCTCTTTCTCTCTTTCTTTCTTTCTTTCTTTCTTTCTTTCTCTCTCTCTCTCTCTCTCTCTCTCTCTTCCTTCCTTCCTTTCTTTCTTTCTTTCTTTCTTTTTCTTTCTTTCGGGGGCTTTTTGAGACAGGGTCTCTCTGTAGCTCCAGCTGGCCTGGAACTCCTTATGTAGAGCAGGCTCTCTTGGGAACTCCTTAAGTAGAGAAGGATCTCTGAAGAACTCCTTATGTAGAGCAGGCTTGCTTTGATCTCACAGAGATTTGCCTGCCTCTACCTCCCAAGTGCTAGGATTCAAGGTTTCTACCACTATTCCCAGTTCAAGGAACCTATTATTTTATGCAAAAACTTTTGTTTTGCATACAGCAAAAAACATAGTTTTAAGACTACTTATTTGATCGAAGGCATCTAAGATTGTATATTCTTATCTAACATGCTAATAATTCTATATAACCTTAGAAGATCCATTACTTTTCCTTTTTATTTATTTTTTAATATTTTTGTTGAAGTTTTTGTGCCTTTAATACATCATTTCTCAGTCCAATTTAGACTCATTTTCCTTTCCATGCCCCCAACCTCACCCAAGTTCATGCATTCTGCCATACATTTCTTGTATCTTTTTCTGGGTCTTTTTAAAGTTTTTCAAAGCAGAGGATTATTTTTTGGGGGAGAACTTTACTATTTCAGTCAGATCTTTGTCCCAGTTCTTTTGTTGTTGTTGTTCNTGGGCATTCAGTTGCCTCTGTGAGTTATCTGTAGCAGGAATATTCAGGATATTACATTGATTCTTGCTTCACCCTATCTCTGCAAAGTTCCAGGACCGGATGTCCCCTTCCCTTGAGGCACTGAGCAAAATGTCGCACCTCTAGTTACCTGTTGCACAAACAGGAGCTCTGCAGCCCCCTATTAGAGTCAAGGTGGCTCACCCCTCCCTTCTGCCTGCCCCCCACTTCCTTGCCCAAAGCACAGTAGCCTTCAATATATAGACCTCACTGACAGAAAATAAACAGAGTTACTATCTCCCCGGCTCTCTGCATGTGAGTCTGCTCATTTTCAACGGGTGATCTCCCATGGTTTTTCCCTTCCCCCCTTCTTGGGAGGGGGGGGAAGCCTAGAGGCTGTCCAACTGCAGACAGGAGACAAGACTTGGAGCTGAGCCAAGAAGGGAAGGACAGGATGTGGAATGTGGTCACATGTGACTCAAAGACATTGAATGATGACATAAGGCAAGAGTGATTCTAATAAATACAAAACCATACAGTGAGCAACAAATTAAATATCCAAAAATCTATACATGAAACAAAATACATTTTTAAAATATATGTCTAAAACTAAAGCTGAAATAAATGATAGACATTGATTTTGAAAAGGCACATTTGAGTAAAAATTATACACACCTGTTTAGGGATGGTAAAGAATGATCCCTAAATTACATGAAAATACATGTTGGATAAGTTAAATGAATCTTTTAAAAACAGATTAAGCCAGGCATGACTGTGCATGCCTTTAATCCCAGCACTCAGGAGGCAGAGGCAGGAGGATCTCAAGGAGTTCAAAGTTAGCCTGGTCTACAAAGTGAGTTCCAGGACAGCTGGGGCAACAGAAAAAGACAAAACAGCAACAACAACAACAACAACAACAACAACAACAACAGCAACAACAAAACACACACACATACATACACACACACACAAAAAAACACAGACTGTCCAGATCAACCAGCTACCTACTAAAGAATCTTTGTTCATCCTATGTGGCCCTGAGACCTGCGTGAGGTACTTGTGTTGCCTCCTGAGGGCGCTGTTCCATTTGGGTCACACTAGCGGCCTGTCGCTGACTGCCACAAGCACCACATCCTTCTGGGTCCTCCCCCTCCATCTGGAATACTTCAGATCCTAACCAGTCTCTGACCAGGCAGACCAGATAGTCTTTGGTAATCATCCCATATGGCCCTGAAAGCCAAGTATATTACCTGTTTGTCCCTTTGCAGCTTCTCTCATGCATATCAGTCCCAGGTCCTGGAATTCCCAGCTGTCAGGACTGTCACCTGTTCTAAGACCCTCTCCTTCACTTTGAGACTCTCCAGATTCTACCAGCTCTCTACAGAGGCCTCTATATATGCCAATTATAGGACCAATAGACCCAGCTGCCTGGCCCCCTGCTCATATGGGACTGACCAGTGGCCAGCACTCAGATAGCTACTTGACTGGTACTCCCAAATTAGCGACTCCACACACCCTGGGCAAATTTGTTCCAAAATCCTTGACCAAGCGACTATAGACACAAGAGGGTAGGTGACAAACAGAAGAGCTGGAATAGAAGCTGTATCCTAAATGCCACCCAAAGCAAGGAAATCAGCATTCTAACCCTGCTGTGAATGAACTACCCAGTGCTGAATACTGCAATCACCTCAGCTGAAATAAAGTCAACAGAAGGGAAATAAAGAAAAACCTCATTAATCAACTTTCTCAAGATGTGGGAAACCATTACTGAAATAAAAACAACGAAAAAAAAAAAAAAAAAAAAAAAAAAACCAAAAATATAAACAAAAAAGGAAGCAGAGACAGTGAGATATAGGTTAACCTGATGGAAAAAAAAAAATAAAAGAAGACCAAAACATTAAAAATAAAAAACCAAGGAAAAAAAAAAAAAAAAAAAAAGAATAACAAAAAAAAAAAAAAAAATACAAAAAAAAGGGAAAAAAAAAAAAAATAAAACATAAAAAAAAAAAAATAAAAAAAAAAATCTTCTTCCCCAAACCACAAGTTCCATAATAAGGGTCCCTAATGAAAATTATCTGGAAGAAATTCAAAAGATAACTATGCCCAAGCAACTCAAAAAAACACAAAGACAAAGATACAAATGAAATAAGGAAGTCAATCTAAGACATGATAATAGAGTTAGAAGTCCTGAAGTAAACACAAACTGAAATGATGCTGGAGACCAAAGACTCAATAAGCCAAATACAAACATCAATATAAAATTTTGCAGACTAGATCATGTCAAGAACCAAGAGTCAGGGCTGTAAGACCCAGGAGAGGAATTGGATCACTCAGTAAATGTCAATGAGAAGGTTAAAAAAATAAAAGGAACAGAATATGATAGAGTTTTGAGACATCATGAAAAAACATACATTTAAATTACAGTGCAGGAGAATATAATTACAAAGAAATGGAAAATATGTTTGGGAAAAAATCATATAAGTAAATATATCAAACCTAGAGAAAGAAATGCCCATCAGGAGGAAGAGCTTACAGAAGACCAAGTAGACAAAACTAATAAAGAAATCAGAAATCCTCCACAATGTTTCATTAAAAACACATAATGAACAAAGGATACTGAAAACTGTAAGAAAGATCAAGTCACTTATAATAAGAGATCTATTAGAATAACATCTGATTATTTTACAGAAGCTGTTAAAGCCAGAGGGCCTGGAAATTTGTATTCCAAGTCCCAAAAATAACAAAACTTTCAACCCTGAGTGTTATACCAGAAAAAACTATGCATTAAAATTAAAAAAGAAATAAAAATAGTGCATGATAAAAACAGATTAAAGAAATGTATAACTACTAAGTCACCTCTACAGAGGAAATTAGGAGGAATCCTTCCTTCTGAATAGAAGGATAAACATATCTAATGTCACCATAAACAAACAAATAATGCCAGGACAGGTTATCAAAATCAATCTGAGAAACACTGAAAAATCAGAAAAATAACAGAAATTAATATGTTCCTTATTTTTTCTGCCTACAAGAAACATGCCTCAAAAACAAACACCACCTTAGGGTGAAATATGAAAAACATTTTTCCAAGGAAATGGAGCTAAGTAACAAACAGGAGAACATTACAACAGATACTGAAGAAATCCAGAGAATAGAAGGATGTATTTAAACACCTATATTACACCAAACTGGAAAATCTAGAAAAAATGGATAAATTTCTCGATGTATATATAGCCTACCAAGTATAAACCAAGTTGAAATAATTTAAATAGACACATAATATTCCATGAGAGAAAAGCAATCATTAAAAATGTCCCAACTGAAGAAAGTCCAGAGCCAGATAGATTCAGCACAGAATTCCACCAGATGGAAGAAATCATGATTCTACACATAAAAGAGTCTAAAGTCTCCACAGTAAAACTCCTTAAGCTAATAAATGCACTTTAAAGAGTAAAAGGATGCAAAACTAACACAAAAAATCAGCACCCTTCCTATATATAACTAAAAAGTACCAATAAAGAAATCAGTGAAATGACACCATTCACAACTGCCACTAAAATAAACTATGTTGGAATAAGTCTAACAGAGGAAGTGAAAGATTTGTACAACAAAAAATTAAGGAATTGAAAAAGGTATACTTATGTTCTGGAATAATATTCATCTGTTAAGAAAAATAAAATTTACAGGTAAATAGATGGAGATACAATGAATTATCCTGAGTGAGGTTACCCACACCCAGAAAGACAAACATTCCATATTTTCTCTCAAATATGGATGCTGTTTTTTAATCTTTAGGTATGCATTTTATTTGGAAAACCCATAGAGATCAGGAAACCAACAAGCAAATGATGAGGGTTGTACTTTCACAGGAGGTGGGATATAACGCAGTGATATAAAGAAACAAATGGAAATAATGAAAACGAAAGGACTAAATGGGGTGGTGGATTGGAAGACAAGATAGTGTAGGAAGAATGAGGAAGGAAACCAACACTAAAACTAATGCTAAATCCTTTTGAAAAGTTTTGTAAAACCTTCTCATTGCAGAAACTCTCTAAAATATATACAAAGGCATACAGAAAAATAAAGTTACCCTATAATGTGGAGGCAATACCCCTACAGAAAGTACATACTAACTGATGAGCAATTTAGTGCCAGGAATGGCTTACCTCTTTTAGAATTCTTGGACAAGGGGGGTCCCATAGACCCTCAAACATTACAGGCTATGACATTGCTCTTATTTACTGTGCTGGATAGCTTTAGTGTCAACTTGACACACCTGGGATGAAGGAGCCTCAATTAAAGAAGTGCCTCCATTGGACTGGCCTGTGGCCATATCTGTGAATATCTCCTGATTGTTGAGTGATGTGGGAAGGAACAGCCCTCTGTGGGTAGTGCCACACCTGAGCAGGTTTTTCTGTATTTTATAAGCTAGCTGATTGAGCATGGGCAGGGGAGCAAGCTAGTGAGCAGCATTTCTCCATGGCCAATGCTTCAGCCTCTGCCTCCAGGTTCCTGCTTTGTGTTCCTACCTTGGGCTCCCTTAATGATTAACTGTGGCCCAGGAGATGTGAGCCAAATAAACTATTTCTTCCCTCCAAATAATTTTGGTTGGAGTGTTTTGTCACAACAATTGAAATCAAACTAGCACAGAAATTGGTACCAGGAGCATGGGGTATTGCTGTAACAGACCTGACCTAGGTGTTTTGGGGAGTTTGGAGCAGTAAATCTGAAACAGTTGTGGATGAATGTGGTCTGGATTTTGAAGCTTCAATGGAAATAGACTATGAGAGATGTTTGTGTGATGTTTTTAATTGGGAAACTATGGATTTGGGTCAGCTGTGGCTGAAGAATCAGCTGTGATTAAAGAGATGAGAAATGTGACCTAGGAGACATAAGCCAAATAAACCCATTGCCCCCAAGATGGTTTTGGTCAGAGTGCTCTGTCACTTCGGTTGAAAGAAAACTAAGATTGTTACCATCCATCTCTTAAAGGTAAGACTCAATTTCTGAAGACACTACATATGTGAGTTGTAAAACAACCATGGAGAAATCCAGCTGGTCCTGATCCGCAGGCTTAATCTCTACCTGCCAAGTTTTAAAGTGCTGGAAGTGCTCTGCATGCTAACAGAGGAGAGAATTCATCATAAACTTCACCCAGCTGTAAAAGCTAAAATAATGACTGGCCTAGCAAATAGGCACACTTTTGAAATAGTGGCATAAATGTTATTGTATTAACCAACCACACACTGATTGGATTTAAGGTATATTTTACCACGATGAAGTCCTAATGATAGGCCACAGAGACAACATGATGCCATGGGATTGGTAGCCAGACAGTCTAGCTGAAATGGAATGCTTAGGCTCTAGAAAATTGTCTCAGAACGACCAACCAAAGAAACAAAAATCAAATCAAAGTGGAAATCAGTAAAGAAAGACAGCTCATGCTGACCTTTCACCTCCACATATGCAAGCTTGGACACAGCACTTGAAACTGTGGTGGAAAGATTTCATGTATAACCAAAAGGGATGGAGTTTAGATCCTACCACCCATAAATCCAGGTGACACCCTATAAACACTTGCAATTCCAAGCCATGAGGGCTCTGATGCCCTCCTCTTACCTCTGTGCATACAGAGGAGCCAGTACCTATAAACATGTATGCATAAGTTTGTACACACACCAAAAAATGAATAAATCTAAAGTACTAACTACACATGAAATGACAATATTTAGCAAGGCCATGTTGACCAATAAAAATGCAAATAATATTGTTCTTCTTTACCTCTAATAGTATATTTTTTCAAGCATTATGTCCATTTTGTAAAATGATCTTGAAGACAAATGCAATCACAAATGAATAGGGTTTTAAACCTGATTTTTAACAAACCCGAAATACTTAGGTCATGTCATTATTACAAGCCATAACGAGAAATAAAATTTTTATGACCTTATTCTAAAACCAGAGAATCACTGACATCTTATAAATATCTATACTAGGAAGCCAAAGAAAATTTAACTGTTCACAATTCTATTTTTAACTGTATATGATTTATAATGTGCTGAGTAATTGCCATTTATCTTTTCTAACCTGTAGTTCTGTAAAACAAGCCAACATAACTTGCTTCCATTTATTTAGTAATGTTGAAAAGATGTCATGATTCTATACATAGATTAACTTTGTATTTGAAAGTTATCACTCAAAATAAAGAAAGCAGTGCTTGCCGTATAAGTGTGAGCACTCTATTCTTCCCTGACTGTATGAGTAGTAGAAAAACTAAGCTTTATGGAGTTAAGGCCAGATCAGTGGGTGGGAATTCATGTGTGGTACTGTAAATATATCCGGATACACATGATGTTAAGGGTCATAAATCCTAGAAAGAAACCTGCTTTTGTCACATCCTTAGAACATCATGATTTCTTACTAAACAGATATCCCCCTTCCCCACTGCCACCCTCCTGTAGCACCCTCCTCCCAGAACTCATGCATTCTATCATGTGTGCTAAGTCCTATCCTGTCAAGTTAGTGGCCACAGGTGTTCCTTACTGCAAGTTCATCCACTGGGGTCTAGTCAATCTATGTGGATTCCTTCCTTTTAAGAAGATCCACCCTTCCTCACCCAGCAGTAATTAGTGGCCAATAATTCTTTGACTAAGGTTGAGGCTTTCTTCCCTTTTTCACAGTGCTGTGGTAGGCTTTTGTCTGCTTGAGTATGCAGGGATCTTGTGCATGCTGACAACATTTCTATAGGTTCATGGAGCAAGACCCCAGGACCTGGTATGACTCTATTTCCTTATGATCCTCCTACTTCCACCTCCTCCCTAGCTCTTAAAATCTCCCTACCTCCTCTTCTGCAATGGTCCCTGAGCTCTTGGTGCATAAAGCTCAACAGAACAATCCTGCCCAAGGACCCACAATGTGCAGACTCTTCCTTTCTATGCTTTGGCCATTTGTGACCTTTTGTGTTGCTGGCCCTCTGTTACTTGAGGGAGCAAGAGGGAGCAGCCTTAGGTAGAGAGGCTGCACCGTGGAGGTGCCACTTATGCTTGGGGAAGTCACAGCCACTGTCTGTGTCATCAGTTGTGTTACTCTACAATAGGCTCTGTCTGGTACCAAGAAGATTCTTTGATGAGAGTTGTCTGTAAATAAAAGGATACATATTTTGTTCCTAGTAAGAAGTTACAGTTGTCTAGAGTCGTCACTGTCATATATTAAGGCCATTCAAGTCAAATTTGTATGCCTAAATGTCCTTCGGTGTGTGTCCATTCCTAGAACCTGGTTAACCTATCTAGAATCACACCCTTAAAGAAAACCAACTTCCTCTCTCCAAGTAGTTAACAATTGCCACTAGATCCTCAGCTAAGGTTGAGGCTTCTTCCCCATCTAAAATCTGGGTTATTGTCTAGCTTGAGGTTGAATGAGTCTTATGTATTGTGTTACCATTGCAGTGAGTTCATATGAGAAAATTCCCAGCTGTCTGAAACCTCTATTTCCTTGTACTCATCTACCACCTCTGGCTCTTACTACAATCTTTCTGCTCTTGTTCTTCGATGGTCCCTGAGCTTTTCATGGCAGAGTTTGGATACAAGGATAAACATTCTACGGTCTCTTACTCTCTGCAGTTTGGTCAGTTGTGGCTTTCTGGGTTCATCATAATCTCTTGCATGAGAGGGTTTCACTGGTAAGGGTTGAGAGATGTATTATTATTTTTATTTCCAGTCCCTGTTATTCTATGTTCTTTGATCCTTAGATATATTTATAGATTGCTTTGTGGATGTGTCACCTGAGGTGGGGCACTTCATATTTTCTACACTTGCTGGGTTGTGGAACTTTGTAAGTCTCCATCCTTTGACAACGAAGCTTCTTTGATGAGCACTAACTCGACAGGATAGGACTTAGCACACATGATAGAATGCATGAGTTCTGGGAGGAGGGTGCTACAGGAGGGTGGCAGTGGGGAAGGGGGCAAAATGATGATTAAGATTGATTGAGATATCATGTTTGAAATATACAAATATTCAGTAGCATTTTACAAAAAAGTTAATGTTTTGAATAATGTAACAATGCTATTATCTCTTTGAGACCTCAAATTTTATTCTTTTGTATAATACACAGGAATAAGATTGTTAAGTTATATGTTTGTTTTATATTTAATTGTGTATGACATTGGATACTGTAATACATAGTGGCAACACTGTAATTTACAATACCAACAACAATTCAGAAGTGCCCTTTTCTCTGAATCTTTTACATTATTCACTATTTTTTGTTTTTGATAACAGACATTCTAACCCAGGAGAAATGATATCTTATTTCATTTGTGATACTGAACATTTTTAATATTTTCAGTAGTCATTTATGTGTCTTTTTGTTGTTGTTGTTGTTGTTGTTGTTGTTCTTTTTGAGACAGGGTATCCCTATAGCCCCAGCTGACTTGGAACTCCCTATGTAGACCAAGCTGGTCTTAAACTTATAGAGATCTGCCTGCCTCTTCCTCCCAACTGCTAGGATTAAAGGGGTGCACCACCACAAATGGCTCTATATGTCTTTATTTTTAACTTTACTTTGTGTGTGTGTGTGTGTGTGTGTGTGTGTGTGTGTATTTATGTTTGTCCACATAGGTACTGGCACATATGTATCACAGCCTGGATTAGGAAGTCAGATGACAACCAATAATGTTGGTCTTTGCAATCTACCCATTTGACAGAGGGTTGTTGCCTTTTGCTGCAATGTATGGTGGGCTCACTGACCTTCAAGCACTCAGGAATTCTCCATTCCCTATCTCCCATCTCACTGCTGAAGCACTGGAATTAAATATGTGCACTACTGAGTCTGAATTATGTGGGTTCTGGGGATCCAACATGTCATTATATTTGACAGTAAATCCATTGAACACTGAGCCATCTCTCCAGCCTCCTTATATGTTCTCATTTAAGAAATATCTCTTCATAATATCTATTCATAATATATGCTAGTTTTTAAATGTATGATGCAAACATTTCTCCAGTTGGACTGGTTGCTAATTACTTGTGCTATGTAGAAGTATATTAGATAGGAAAGGAACAGATTCCTTATAAATGATTGTAGAATGAGCTGAGCCAATATGATAATTAATAGCAAATGAATGAGAGCATTTCCTACAAGGACTGCAAGAAAACAAAGACAACCATTTCTCAGGTGCTGTCAACAATGTTTTAAGTCACAGCATCTTCCATTGGCCTGCAACATGCCATGTAACCTGGGCTAATTGGCTAGTGAGTATAGACAAAATACAGTTTAATACTGAATGAAAAATTAATCCAAATACATTATAGAGAAAATTCTTAGACATATATCTTTAACTATGGGTTGCTCTTTTGTTCTGAAGAAATTACATTTGAGGCAAGCTATGTTGAGAATGAACCATTCCTTGAAGATTTGGGCTTAAACATGCTACACAGTGTACACAAAAATTCTGAGGTAGAAATGACTTTGCCCTGAATATAAGAAAGTCTGTGTTAATATAGTAGGAATATGAGGGAGAAGTAAAGAGAAATTTTGGGAAATAAACAAAGGAAAATATCTCATACAACTTCATAGGCCATGGTGAGTAGCATATTCCAGTTATAAGAGTATAATGTTGAATCCTTTAATTATTAATGTTCTTCTGAAATTCCATTGTCTTCAAGATAAATAATAAATTTTAATATTGGGTCACAGAAAAAGATTTTCAGATAGGTTATAGATAGTATATACTATTTTCATATGATGTGAGAAACAAATTTCTTACCAATATCCAAAGGACTTCACTAAAGAATAAGAATTCCAGTCCAGAATGTTGGCCCACACGTTGTTTCCAGCACTCTGGAGGCAGAGACAGGTGGATTTCTGTTAGACTGAAGGCAGCCTTCTCAACATAGTGAGTTCGAGAAACAATGGGGCTACAGGGAGACCCATCTCAAAAAGACAAAAATAGTGAAGATTCTTTTTAAAAAGTTAAGATTCCTTTTAAGTGTAATTTTATTTGAATCTAAAAAGGCCCTGTATAATTTAAGTACTCAAAGCTATTTGTTGGATGATCAGAAACAGAGTAAATGGACTTTGGCTCTCTTTACTTATTTGAAGTAATGAAAATGCACGAATAAATACATCCTTTATTAAACTCCATTCCCGAACAAAGAGAGAAGGCATTCTGCCTACAGAGTTGCATCTCCTTTTGATTTAAATGTTCACTGTGTCTCAGTCATATTTAGCAAACTAGTGAATTCTGTTTTCTTCTTGCTAAATCATATCTTTCAAACCCAGGGAAAGAACATCATCCATTTTCCCCAAATTATAATCTCTTTCCTTAGTATGATTTTGTCTAGAATATTTTTCCCAATATTTTCCAGTTACAAAATTCTGTTTCTATTCTTTCTGATTTATCAACTGAGTACAAGAGTTTTCATCAGTTATTTGCTTGTATACTATTATGAAATCCAAGTCAAATCTGAGTTCATAGAATACATCAGTTCTAAACCACTATGAATCAATTGTGAGGACATTAGGAGTCTTTAGACATCTTATTTTTAATCATATTTATAGCATTTTTCCAGTACCCCAAAATATCAACACATTTTTTTTGTTTAAGTATTGCAGTAAGCCACCTAAGGTGAACCATATATAATCTGAGCACTGAAGAGGCTGATAATGGTGAGTTTAAGGCCAGCACAAACTACATAGTGAGACCTGAATATGAGAGAGAGAGAAAGAGAGAGAGAGAAGGAAGGAAGGAAGGAAGGAAGGAAGGAAGGAAGGAAGGAAGGAAGGGAGGAAGGAAGGAAGGAAGGAAGGAAGGAAGGGAGGAAGGAAGGAAGGAAGGAAAGAAGGAAGAGAGAAGGGAAAGGGGAGGAGTGACAGTTAAAGAAAGAAGAAAAGAAGATAATTGAACAAGCCTGTGAGGAAGAAAATGCTCAAAATACAACCCAGGACATAGAAGATTCCTAGCCACAAATATGTCATCTGACTTTATTTAATGTTACAATCATTAATATTAACTTCCTAGTTTTTTCATCAAGCATAAAATTAAATAATAAACTGTTAAATGGTTGCAATTCTATTTCAAGAAATCTATGAATTTATTGACATCTTTTCTGTATGTACAAGTCCTCAAGGATAGATAGGCATCGAATCATTAAAGCATTTGCAAGACATGTATCAAAAATGTATGATAAGCTAATCAGCTGTTTCTATGGAGTATAATTTGGAAATTTAACCCCAAATGTGAATTCTGATGTAAAGTAACTATAAGCAATTTTGGGGAATTAAATATGTGCAGGAACATATTTAAATAATGTTTTGTGTTACATATTATGCATGTTTCATTGCTTCTGTTGAAATTCTAGTATAGTTCCTCAACCGAGATTTTAATCTAACAGTTCTGAATCAGTTCCCATGATATAGTATCTCAAGAAAAGGGAATATATATGATAAATTAAGTATAAAGCTTTATTTATAATGGATTTTATGTGGGAAAAGATAGCCACTGTGAATTTTGTCAGTAAATTAACTTTCAAACTTATCTACAAGTATTTATTGGCAAATTATAATTTTGTTTATTTTTTATTTGCATGTATACGGAATATTTTTCGTGTATGTATGCAACTGTACCCATGTCATGCAATGCCCGTGGGGGATAGAATAAGGCATTAGATCACCTGGAACTGGAGTAACAGATTATTGTGAACTGCCATGTAGATGCTGGGAAATGAACTCAGGTCCTCTGCAAGAGTTGCCAGTGCTCTTAACCACCAAGCCATCTCTCCATCCCCTGTTCATCATTTTTTTTTTTACTTGTGATGAATGGATTATAAAAAGTAATCTATTTGGAGAGAAGTTTAATTATTGATCTACCTAAAAATTTTAAATGTACTAAATGTTACTTCTATATTCATAGAAACTATATAATCTGCTTTCAGGAATTTTTTTGGGTTTTGGAAATAAGTTAATTTTAAGTTATTGTAAATGTATTATTATAGTGAATTAAATTTTTTAAATAGATGCTGAACTCATATCTTTGCCATCTTTTATCCATTTGTTCTTATAACAATACTACAACAAACTGTTCTACATATAGAAGCATATCTCTATACAAACTCATATATAGAAGCATATCTCTTCTTTATTCTTGTATGTTTTGATTTCTTCACATATCAAATTCTTTTTGACTGGATGATTTCTAGATGTTGAAAATAAAAGAATAATCAGGAAAATCATATTCATTTTATGTCTTCATTTGGAAATGATTATACTGTGAAGATCTTTTCAAGACAGCATGCAGTTCGCCAGCTGTCTGACTCAGAGTAGCACTTTCTAGTTGCTATAACAAACAAACCAAAATCTTAGATTCTTAATTTAGTCAATGTTTGTCCCTTATACAAAGTCCAATACAGATGTTCCTGGCTAAGCTATTGTAATTCTCAGTTCTATCCAAGAAAAGAATCCCAGGCTTCAGATTCCCACTGCCCTATAATTCCATTTTGGAGAACTTTACTTCCAGACACTCACTGAGATCATGGAAGATCACATCTTTCATGGCCAGGCAATAATAAGTTCCCTTTATTCTATTAAGAAGAGCCAGTTACATTACAGCAACATAGCTATGAGAAATGCTGAAGAATTTAATCTTATCCTTTGTTTAGGAAAAGTAAGGGAAGATTTTTCAGCTTCTAGCTGGCTCTGCCACAGTTGCCATACAGCCCCCAAAGTTTTGTGAAAGCAAGCATAGGTAATCAAATTTTAAATCTTCAGTGATTGTTTTGTTTTTTAAGGTGAACATTATTAGCATCTTGGCTTAGAAACTATGATCTAATTGCACTATCTTTATTGTTCATACATAACTATAAGCAGAAGTCATTCCATTACGTATCTTACAAAACACATTTACTTAGCAAATTGCTTTTCTTTAAAAATTGAATGATATTAAGTATTAGCAACAAACTAAAATATGCTGTCATAAATACTACCAAAAGTTCCCAGAATGATACAGTATAAGAAGGATAAAGTTCATAGTAAACATTACTCATAATAATAATATTTCAGTGGTTATGGAACTTGAAGGACATAATTACTGTGCACAAATTTATGGGACACATTGTTGCCCACATTCTTAATTCTTTTGTGTGAAATATTTTGTAAAGGATTTTAGAGAATTAGTTTACCAAGTAAAACAACCAAAGATAGAAAATCATTTGGTATAAGCAAAACACTATAACAAAGATGACTAGCTGGAATTCCCAGTAGTTATCGCACTGAATTCCTCATTCAAACTTTTACAACAGTATAAATATTAGGACTCACTGTCATTTCCTTTTGCTATGATAAAATATCCTAACTGGCTTGGCATCGTGGTGCATGCCTTTAATTCTAACACTCAGGAGGCAGAGACAGGCAGATCTCTGTGAGATCAAGGCCAGCCTGGTCTACATACTGAGCTCTAGTCCAGCTGGGGATACAGGGAGACCCTGTCTCAAAAAAAAAAAAAATCTTAACTGAAGTAATGGCACACACAGACAGTAAGCGTCCCTGAGATATGAAACCATAGGTGACACAGCTACAAAAGAGCCTCTACACCTCAGGGTCACAGAACATAGTAGAACAAGGGGTAGTGCTGGGGCTAAATCCCCCAGCCACTGCTGATGCTCTGCAAAGAGGGCTTAGGAAGTGCAGACCAGCCACTGATTGGGATGGGGCTGAGAGAGAGAGAGTGCTGGCGATCCAGAACAAAAACCCATAGGAGTTCAGGGGTGCCTCTAGGCAAAGCTTGATTTAATACATCCAGTAGTGGTTTATATCTCTTTGGCAAGCGGGGCAGGAGAAGTGAAAGTGACAGGGATCCTGGGCCAATGGTAACCGAGCTTCACAGCTGCATGCTGGCAACCAGCAGCGACATCCAGGTAACAGGGCTTCTTAGCCATGTCTTAGGCAACAGGCAGCGCATCTGGGCCACATCTAAGTGAACAGCCTTTTCAGCATGCCCAGGCAAAGCTGTTTTTTCAGGTCCGGCTATGCTGAGTCATTCTTATGCGGAATTGACTTACTTTTGAAAATTACAGACAAGTCGCCAAACTTTAGGGCAAGTACAAGAGATTATTTGTGGGCCCATGCCTCAGGCAGGCCCAACAGCTCCCCTTTTTGTTTTTGTAATGCAGGAGGAGGAACATAGCCCCTGTCTTAGGTTGTCTATTCTTGCAGGTTCAGTCTTACCCATCTTCAGGGTACAAACAGCTTAGGTTTGGCCCCTGTCTTAGGTTGACTGACTGCAGAAAGATCTTACCCATCATGGGGTGCTATGACTCCAGTCTGCCAAAGAGCCTCTCCATGCCCTGTCTTATGTTGCCTCGTTCTCTCCGGGGTCTTACTCATCATTGGTAACATGGAGAGCAGGGGGCTGGGTAAGATGGCCATTTTATAGAACCCTGGCCCCTGGTGGATAAGCCTGTAATAAGGAATCTTGGTCTGGTGTATAATATAGCAAGATTGGATTACTCGGCCCAAGGATGAGGAACCATGCAGGATGGGGGCAGGATAGGGAGCGTGGGGTGGTGCATATTCTGGCGGGGTCGTCAGGCTTATTCATATGAGTTGTGGATGGACAAGACCCAGATGCGAATTATTTCATTGGCAGGGGTGTAGGTGGCCCCCCTCTCGACCATTGCTGAGAGGACCTGGGCTGTCATTTTGTTGGCTTTGCATTGGCTACAGGTGAAATGGAGCAGACATCTGAAGAACAGGAGACAGACTAATGCCAGAAGGCAGAGGATTCCCCACAAGGCTACCAATGTGGGATCAAAGAGAGAGTTTAGTTTAGACCACATGTGAAATGAAACTGGTATCAAAGGCTACGACCTTGGGGTGAGTGGAGGAGTAAAAAGCTGGGAAGGCAGGGGCATTCTGAGAGAAAGGTAAGAGTATGGGCAGCAAAAGGACAAAGGTCCAGAGGTTGTGGGCGCAGGTGGGAGGAAGAAGAGAGGAGATACAAAGTGTCGTCATCAGGGAGTTCCAGAAGCCAGGTCCAGGTGAAGGTGAAGATCTCTCGAAGGGACTCATGGTAACTTTTCTTCAAGATTTCTGAAAAAATATAAATGGAGCCTTGGCCCTTGGTTAGTAAAGGGTTAGGAAGAAGGGAGCAATGGCTGTAAGAGGTGAGACAAATGGTTTTCATTGTTCTCTTGCTGGGGAAAGTACTTGAGGTTTCTTGCTGGCACCCATATGGGTGCTTCCTCTCCTATGGGGAACACACACCCGAAGCCTTTCCCCATTGTGAGTAGGGGATCTGGGCCCTTCCATTGGTGTATTAATGGATCCTTCCATTTGACTTTCATCTGGGGGTTGAGGCTCCTATGCCTCCAGTGTTTTTGGAATCTCGATTCAGTCATTTCTTTAGAAAAATTTAAAATATTTATAGTAAAAAGGGCCTCTGCTAGCTGCAGGTGGGGGCTTACTCCCCCTTTTTGTTTTTGTAATTGTTCCTTAAGGTATTGGTGGTGTCTTTCAACAATAGCCTTTCCCTAGGGATTGTAAGGGATTCCTGTGGTATGTTTAATACCCCATCTCTCAAAAAATCCTGTAAGGGCCTTGGAGGTAATGCAAGGTCCGTTGTCCATTTTGATTTGGTAGGGCAACCCCAGTGTAGCAACGCATTGGAGGAGATGAGATTGGGCACGTTTGGCCTTTTCTCCAGAGTGGGCAGTGGCCCAGCAGGCCCTGGAGTAACAGATACAAAAACATATTTAAGTTTGCCAAAGGCAGAAAAGTGGGTGACATCTGTTTGCCAGAGGGCATTAGGTTTTAGGCCCCTAGGATTGACTCCTGGGGGTTGAAGCGGGGGCACTCTGAGCAAGGTTTACACATTTGGACAATTTTTTCCAATTGTTTTATAGATACTGGAGGGAACCTTTGGTGTAGCTCTCTCCAGTTTACATGGGTCAGCTCATGGAAATTTGCTGCTTCAGTAGCTGTTAGGGTATTAGGCCCTGAGACCAGCTGGTCTGCTAGGGTATTTCCCATAGATAAGAAACCAGGGAGGCCTGAGTATCCTCTAAGGTGCTGGAGGTATAGTGGGGCATTTCTTCCTTCCAAGAGGTCTTTAAGCTCTACCATGAGAGGGGAAATTGGGTTGCTGTCAAGCCTGACATGGGCCTGTGGTAAGTGAGGTAGGAGATTAGTAACATACAGGCTGTCAGAAAAGAGGTTACATGGCTCATGAATGCAGCAAACTTTGGAGCTGTGCCAGAGTGAGTCGCTCTAGTACTTCTATGTTAGGCTTTACAGGAATAACCTTTGTGAGGGAGAGATGGGTGCCTAATACTTTAAAAGGGGGGACTTGTTGGATCTTTTCAGGTGCCACTGTGAATGCCCCCTGCATCAATGTTTGTGATATTATCCTTAAGAATTCTTGTAACTATGGGCTGGAGAGATGGCCTAGCGGTTAAGAGCACCGACCGCTCTTACAGAGGACCCAGGTTCGATCCCCAGCACCCACATGGCGGCCGAGAGCCGTCTGAAACTCCAATTCCGGAGAACTCCAGTTCCAGGGGAATCCGACACCCTCTTCTGACCTCCGCGGCATTGCACGACACGGGTGCACAGACTTGCATGCAGACAGTACACTGATACACATACGGAAATAAATAAATGCCTGGCGTGGTGG
>VZQC01008729.1:726299-740345 GCA_009823505.1 Rhizomys pruinosus | reverse complement strand
TAGGGATAGCACTAAAAAGGCAAATTACTGCAGTCCTCTGGGTGCAGGGGGCTTGAGAAAAAACAATCCTTGAGGTAAAGATAGGGGTGGAGCTTGGCAGCTGTAGCCACAGCAGTGGCCACTGACTTACAGAGTTCCTTGAGATCTTTGGCCTCCCACAGATACCAGTCTAAGGGGCAGATACCCTCCTAGGGTCAGATAGATCAGGAGGGCCAGCCCCTTTCTGCCAGAAGGGGGTGGTGGGAGGATCTGATTTAAATGGGTCAAGGGAGGGGTAGAGGGATTTAGACTGACTCGGTGGGCTGACAAAGCCCGGAGACCTGGGGTCCTGATCGGAGCCCTGTTTCACTTTGAATTTTCCTTCTCTATTTCTTTTGGGACCTGAATCTCCATTGCCTTCTTAGGGGGATGGGGAGGAAAACAACCCTCTAAAGCTGATACTGTAGGGAGCGCTCCCAGGGGAGGTAGTTCTCCCTTCTCCAATTGGGCTTTTCTAATCATTGTTTCAACCCTGTCCCAGGTGTCCCAGTCAAACAAATCACTCTCTGGAAGCCAGGGAGCAAGCTTTAATAAACATCCCCAGGCCCTAAGGGCCTGAGTATCTGAGAGGTTCAGACCTCTACTCTTAAGCAAAATACTTAAAGCCTCCAAAGCGGGGTCAGGCTTGGAGTTAGACTTCCCCATATCTAAAGGACGGACACTCACCCATTGAATGACTGGCTGGTCAGCAACTACCAAAAAACCAGGCGGGAACACCACCTGCCAGGGCTAAATCCCCCGGCCAATGCTGATGCTCCATGAAGAGGGCTTAGGAAGTGCAGACCAGCTGCTGATTGGGATGGGGCTGAGAGAGAGAGTGAGTGCCTGGGATCCCGAACAAAATCCCACACTAGACCAGGAGTGCATCTAGGCAAAGCTCGTTTTAATACATCCAGTAGAGGTTTATATCACTTTGGCAAGCAGGGCGGCAGAAGTGAAAGTGACAGGGATCCTGGGCCAATGGTAACCAGGATTTGCAGCCAAGTGCTGGCAACCAGCAGCATCATCCAGGTAACGGGGCTTCTTAGCCGCCTCTTAGGCAACTGGCAGCATGTCTGGGCCGCATCTAGGTGACTGGCCTTTTCAGTGTGCCCAGGCAAAGCCATTTTTTCAGGTCAGGCTATGCTGAGTCATTCCTATGTGGAATTGACTTACTTTTGAAACTTAGAGACAAGTCACCAAACTTTAGGGCAGGAACAAGAGATTACTTGTGGGCCCATGCCCCAGACTGGCCCAACGGGGTAGATAAAATACTAATGCATCTCTCAACTGCAATCAACAATGCTCACTCTTGCAACAGAAGGTAATGAACACAAAAGGCTACAAAAGGCCTAAGTGTAGATAATAAGAACCTGCAGAGTGCACGTCCCTGTATATGACTCCTATACACTTCACCCACCCAGGGTCCAGGGACCATTACAGAAGATGGAGCAGAGAGATTGTAAAATCCAGGGGAGGAGTTGCAGGACTGTATGGAAACAGAGTCTTAAATAGTCCTGGAACCTTGCTCATATGGACCTATGGCAGCAGAGTCACCATGCACAAGACCCATCCAAACTCAAGCGGACAAAAACCAGCATCCAGCATAGAACTGGGGAAATGAAAAGCAGTCCTCAGTCTTAGTTGAAGAACTATTGGCAGCTGAAGGAGACTCGATCTTTAAAGGAGTGAATCTAGATAGGTTGACTAGATCCTACTGGATGAGTTGGCACTGAAGGACATCTGAGTATCCTAACTTCACTGGATAACCCTTAACATATATGCCAAGATGCATGAAATCCAGTGGGGAAGGCTTTGGGGAGGTCCGGATTGGGGGTGTGGGGTAAAGATCGATTAAGATATTCTGTATGAAATGCACAAAAATGCAAACTTTTAAAAAATCAATTTATTTGGCTCACAATTCCAGGATATAGTCCATCTTGACAAGGAAGTCATAGGCATAGGAGTTTGACAGGACTGGTCACACTGTGTCCATAGCCCCAAGAGAGCTGTGCATGCATGCATATTAGTGCTCACCTTGCCTTCTCCATTTGATACAATCTAGTACTCCACCAACTGAGAATATTCCCACCCAAGGTTAAGTTGGGTCTTCTCAAATCAACAGAATCAAGACAATCCCTCTCAGGCTTTCTCAGAGGCTAGTATTAATCCACGCAATCCCTCAAAAGTGTGCCTGGAGACTTGTATCCTAGGTGATGAGTTGAAAATTAATACTAACCATCTCACAATGTAAAATAATTATATGATATAATACCACATTTGTAAGTACATTGTTTCATAGTCTTTCTAAAAATATTGAAACATAAAATTAAACAGAAATTTGGATAAAAGTTTTAAATATTCATAGTCTAAAATTAAGTAAAAAATGCTGGGTTTTCATTAACATTGGGGTTGCTTTGATTTTGATATCTGACTAATAGTGTGTTTGCTTAAATAACAAGACATTCTGACATGGTTTAGCAATTTATTATTAGAGTATATTTTTCTTATTTTCTGTTTTTTAATTGTAATTTTGGAATATATAAAGCATTTTCCAATAAAGAGATATTGTTTCTGATTCTATGTCACTTGCTTAAATAAAATCTATGATTATAGCATAATAATTACAATATTGGAGAATGAAAACCAGCAAATGCTAGGTATTAAATTTCAATGAATTATTTTACTAAAAATGCTTTATATCTGTATGAACAAGAAATGTAACATGGATTCTGCTTGAAATAATTTCTTAAAACCAAAATTCTGCCTAACATCAATTTAAATAATGTTACTGACTTGAGCTAATGTTTCTCTCATTCTGAGTCAGGAAAATCATTATTGGACATTAATCACTGTATTAGTCACTTTTCTATTGCTGTCATAGAACCACTATGACATAGGGAACTTATAAAAATAAGAGTTTATTTGAGCTTACTGTTGATGGTTCTGGAAGAATTAGAGTCCATCATGGTGGGGAGGCACGGTGGCAGGAGAAGAAAGCAGAACTTCACATCTTCAAGTAGGCACAGGAAGCAGAGAGAGAGACTGGAAACTGGCAAAGCTGTTTGAACTCTCTAAGAATACCCCCAGTGATGAGCTTTCTCCATCATGACCAAACCTTCTAAGACCTCCCAAAAGAGTACCATCAACTGAGGACAAAATATCTGAATACTTGGAGCCTATGGGGGACATTCTCACTCAAGCCACCCAATCATCATCTTTAGCAAGATTGCTTATTTTTCCATTAAATGAAAGCATGAGGCAACATTTAATCACCTTTGTGATTCTAAAACTTAAAAGTTCTGCTTTTATTACTGGACTCATTCATTCAGCTAGATGGGGGTCATTTAAAGGGGTTGGATATGAGAAAGCAGGGGAGAGAAGAGATTATGGAGAGGGATAACTGACATTGAAGACCTTTATAAAAAAGCTATATGGAAACTTAAGACAACAGAAATTTTTCAATCTCATAATGTTTATACTTATATATTATAAAAAGAGATAAAAAGGAGTTACCTTACAACAGGGAGACAGTGCCCCTACTAGACACCATAAGCTTGCAAAGTAAAATCCCTGTGCAAGAAATGGACTCCCTCTTTCAAAGCTATTGACCAGGCATTCCACAAACCTCCAAATAATACTTCTTATTCCCCTGACCTTGGTTACCCACCAGTCTTCACAGTAACACATTATTTTGGTAGACATGCTCTATATGAGCCATAGAACAAGGAGAAATCAAGCCCCATCTCTATTGTCTGACTTTTGTGATGCTGGGGGAAGGTATCCAAGCTAGCAGATGAGAAAGTTTAGCATGAACCTTACCCAGCTATGAATCCTTAGAGTACAACAAGTGTCCTGGAAGATATCGGCATGGGTGCAATACTGGCATGGATATTATAGGAATGGACAACTACTTTCATTTTTCTTCTTCTTTAAAATTTATTTTATTTTGTGCTTTTCAATTCTTGCAGAAATCCTTGTATAGTAGAAAGTTACAAAGAAACATAAATAAAATATTCTTTACCAGGTTAATCACACATACCTTGCATAGCTTTCTTCATACAAATAAAAAGTACAAAACATGAGTATAATCTTCCTGTTTATTTTTAGATTATAGAGAATGACCAAATATTTCCTTCTTTTTTTTTGGTCTTTTTGAGACAGGGTCTCCTTGTAGCCCAGCTGTCCTGGAACTCACTCTGTAGACCAGGCTGGTCTTGAACTCACAAAGACCCACCTGCCTCTGCCTCCCAAGTGCTAGGAATAAAGGTGTGCGCCACCACACTCAGCCCAAAAGAGGTAACCTGATTTCTAATGATTTATTGCAACAATTGTTACCCACAAATTAATGTATCCCCCAACTCCCAGCACTGAAAATTCATTATAAAGCAGATGGTGATTATTACAGAGAACTCTTACCAGCCATCATGAAGAGACTAAGAGGCTGCATACTAATCTGCCTCCCAAGGCTCAGGTGGCAGAAAGATTGTAAGACCAAGACTACATGGTTGACTACACAGAAAGAGAGATTTCCAGACAGCTCATCAATTACTCATGAACTCAAAGCAATACTGACATTATTGAACAAGTCCTGTTTAAGCTCTAGCAAGGCAAACTACCAAAACAGACTTAGGGAAGTAGGTTAAAAATCCCAACTCTGCCTGAGGAGCTATTGGCAATAGATAACTTCTGGGAAGGGAAGATTTGTGTCATTTAAGCTTGAGACTATTAAAAGGTTGACCAGGCTCCAGTGGATAAATCCAATCCAAAGGCCATCTGGGGACATATACCTGACACTATAGTCCTTAACACACACACACACACACACACACACACACACACACACACAGAGAGAGAGAGAGAGAGAGAGAGAGAGAGAGAGAGAGAGATTCTAATATATATATATTAGCCATGAAATTTGTTAAAATTCAGTTAAAATAATAAAAATAAATAAAATTAATTGTTTAAAGTGGTTGTGGTGCTTTGAATGAGAATGTCTGCCATAGGCTTCAAGGTGTTCAGACTTTTTGTCCCCAGTTGGTGGCAGCTCTGTTTTGGGTGATCTTAGAAGGTGTGGCCATGCTAGAGGTACTATGTCAGTGGGGGTGGGCTCGGAGAGTTCAACAAGCCTTGTCAGTCTCCAGTTCTCTCTCTCTCTCTCTCCTTCTCTCTCTCTCTCCTTCTCTCTCTCTCTCTCCTGTATTTACTGGAGGATGTGAACCTTGGTTTTCTGTTCCAGCTCCTGCCAACATGCTTCCCTGCCAGGATGGACTCTAATTCCCTGGAACTGTCAATCATAATCTCATATAATGTCTCCTTTTATAAGTTCCCTTGTTCATGGTGGTTTTATCACAGCAATAGAAATGTGACTAATGCAGTAATTGGTACCAGAGAGTGGGTTGTTGACTATGAAGAACCTGACCATGTCGGTGTTTGGAGAAATGTGGAAGACTTTGGAACTTTGGTTTAGAAAAGCTGTTGACTGCTGTAAGGAAAGCTTAACAGGCCATTCTAGTAGGAGCCTGGAAGAAAGCAGTTCTAAGAAAAATGTATTTTCAGAGGAAAATAAGGACTTAAGTAGCAACTGGGATATTTTGGCAAAGAGTCTGGCTGCATGGTGCCCACAGCCCAAATGTTTGCCTGAGGCTAAGTTGAAAAGCAATGGACTGTTTTTGGTGGAGGATATTTCAAGCCAGCCTAATGTAGAAATGGTGGTGTAGCTATTAATGGTTAATATTATACAAATCTTCAGTGAAAAAGAGCAACTGTGGCAGAAAGAAATGTAGAATGTACAGTTGGATGGGAAAAATGCACTAGGAAGATTAATGTTGGAGCCAAGTCACCTGTTGAATGAGAGGATCCCTTTCCTTTGATAAGAATATTAAAGAGATTAAGGAAAGGCCTAGAGATTAATAAGTAAACAATGGAAAGAGTGAGATTAAAGTGATTAAGAAGAGGCCTAGAAATTTACAAGTAAGCAATAGAAATAGTACCTTCACGGCAAGATCATACCCAGCTAAGCCTCCAACTTTTGAAAGGAAAATACTGAAGAGGTTTTCTATTCTAACAAGTCCAGGGCAGAGAAGAGCTGTGAATGTGGTTGAAACAGGCCAGGATCCATACCAAACTTGTAGCCAAACTTGGCAGTTTCTTTCATGTGATGCTGGCTTAGAGGCAAGAAGGATGCAAGAGTGAAGGAGTCATCAATTCTTCCTCCTTGGTTTCAGAGGGCTCCCAAGTTCAGGAATACTGCAGCAGCAGTTTCCCTGCATGAAGAACGCCCTGGTAAGACATTGCCTGAAGCTGTGAAGGTGAAGTCTGGTCAGCAGTGGAAACCCCAAGAAGACATTTGAGATGCCAGAGCTGTGAGATATTTGCCAAGGAGAGCTGCTTTTAGGGAGTAGTACCAGCCTAAGAAAAAGATGTATGCTGCATACAAAGTTGGAAGAGCTGAACCATCTATGCCCTTTTGAAGTAAAGTCCCAGAAGTCGCACGTGGAGCTACTGGACTTGGTGTTTTCCCTCCTGGTTTTCAGTCTTGTGTTGGTCCTATATTTCCTTACTATGGCTCTATTCCTCCCTTTTGGAATAGGAATGTGTATTCGGTTCCACAATAGGTTGGGAGTATGTAATCTGTCTTTTGATTTTACAGGAGTTTACAATTAAGAGATTGGCCTTGTTCTCAGAAGAGACTTTGGACTGTAGTCTTTTGAATAGTATTGAGACTGGTAAAGACTATAGGGACTTTTAAGGTTGGACAAAATGCATTTTGTATTTTATCTGTTATGAGCCTATGGGGGCCAGGGAGTGGAATGTGATGGTTTGAATGAGAATGTCCCCCTTAGGTTTCAAGTTTTCAGACAGTTTGTCCCCTGTTGATGTTGCTGTTTTGGGAGATCTTAGAGTGTGTGGCCATACTGGAGGAAGTATGTCACTGGGGCTGGGCTTAGAGAATTCAACAAGCCTTGCCAGTCTCCAGTTGTTCTCTCTCTCAGCTCCTGTGCCCACTTGAATATGGGAACCATGGCTTTCTGCTCCAGCTCCTGCCACCATGCCTCCCTGCTGTGATGGACTCAAATTCCCTGGAACCATCAATCATAAGCTTAAATAATCTCTTCCTTTTATAAGTTCCCTTTGTCATGGTGGTTTTATCACAGCAACAGAAAAGTGATTAATACAGTGGTATTATATCTGCAATAAATAATCCAGTAAAAGATAAACATGTAATTATAATTATTTAAATGATTAAAATAGTGAAATGTAGAGATGAAAAAAGAATAAGTCCAGAAATTTATTTAAAGAAATATGGCCTTATCTGGGTGTGGGAGTTCACACTTCTAACTCAGTACTGATATGCAGAGACTGGATGATGTTGAGGTTTGAATCCAGATTAGGTAACATAGCAAGTTTTATGTCAACCTGGAGTACACAGCAATACCTTGCCAAAAATAGAAGAAGGAAGATGGAGAAGGAGAAGCTGGAGAAGGAAGGGGTGGGAGAAAAGAATAAAAGAAGGAGGAAGGAAAAACAAAAGCACACATGGAAGAGAGAATAAGAAAGGTGGCATTAGTACAGGAAATAGTGACAGTGATTTGTCTTGGGGGCTCACAATAGGTATAATTAGAGCTATCATAATTTGTGCAATTCACATTCACAGTATCTATGAATTTACTGCATCATCTATGATATTTATATCAGAACAAAGAGAAACTTGTTTCACAAAGCTAGTGAAAATTTATCACAGCCGAGTGTGGCGGCACATATCTTTAATACCAGCACTCAGGAGGCAGAGGCAGACAGATCCCTGAGGGCAGTGAAAATTTATCACAGCCGAGTGTGGCGGCACATATCTTTAATACCAGCACTCAGGAGGCAGAGGCAGACAGATCCCTGGAAGACTAAGATCTACATAGCTAGTTCCAGGCCAGCTGTGACTACAGGAATACCATATCTCAAAGAGAGAGAGAGGGGGGGAGAGAGAGAGAGAGAGAGAGAGAGAGAGAGAGAGAGAGAGAGAGAGATAAAGAAGAGAGAGGGGGAGGGAGGGAGGGAGGAAGGAAAGAAAGAGAGAGGGGAAGAGAAAAATAAAAGTAAATTATAATGTGTGTTGATTGAACTTATACCATTAAGAATTTCATTGCATATAAGTTTGGAGATTTTAGTTGTATCTTATATGTAAGGTATCAGAGAAGAGAAAAAACATCATGAAACAAACATGAAGGATAAAGAAAAGCATTTATGGGCTATTGCTCAGTGGGTAAGAGTATGTAACTGCTCTTTCAAAGCACCAGAGTTAGGTTTCCAGCACCTAAGTAAGGCAACTCACAAACCCATGTCCTTTTCTGGACATGTGGCCACCTACAGTCATGTACAAACACACACAGACACAGACATAGACACAGACAGAGACACACACAATATAAAAATAACTTTTAATAAAAAATATATCATTTACTTATAAAGTTTTGGTTCATAACAGCTTTTCACCAGAATGACTGTTTTTCCAATATCATCTGTGCTTTTTAAATCAAATGTGATTACTTATTATAATGCTTTAAAACTTCATATTGGTGAAAATGTAGATTTTCACCCTACAGACCACCTCAGACTTTCTGAAGGTGTCTAGAAATCAGTAGTAAGTCTACAAACAATATTATGCAACATTTCCGATTTCTCCAGTGAAGAGCTAGAGCTAATAGCTGAAAACATCTAAAGTAGTATAGAAAGCATTAATCTACATAATTAAGATACTCACTGAACTTCAAGTGGGATGAACTGAAGATATCTACAACTAGATGTGTCAGAGTCAATGTGCAAAAGACAAACAAATCAGCAAGAAGAAAGAGGCTCATTATGCAGAAAAGACACTAAATAGCATTTACTAACAATAAACGTCATTGGAAAGCATATGGCCAGAATGCAGAGAGATGGCATGTATTAAATGGTGGGGGAAATCAAGACAACCAACAATTTCTAATTCTAGCAAATGTTGTCTTTACAAATGGTTGAGAAATAAAATAACTCCAGATAAATGAAGACTGAGAAAATTTGTCCCCTGCAAAGTAAATCTACCAAAAATCGGATGTCTTTACACTAAAAGACCATATATTGAAATTTGACTCTTCCTGACAAAATGCAGAATGCCAGTAGAGGTAATTACATAGGTAACTATAAACAAAATCAATATAAATATACCTTTCTTCTTTTCAACTACAGAAAGGAAAAAAAAAGGTCACTCAAATAACTGTGGAAAGTGGCAGAGTTGACCTAAAGAGCAAATTCTTTATACTTTCTGCTAAAATTTCCTTAAATACATCAGATGTAATAAAAATAAAAAGTTAAAAATTAAATACGTGAGAACTTTTGATGGCATTATTAGATATTGATGAATCCCAAACTAGCTAAAATGCATAATTAAGGGTAAAATATGAAGCAAAATGAAATATTACATGGAGGTAACAGATTAACAATACTTTTGATTATTATTAACTAAGCTGTTAGTAAAGCACAATTATTATAATATAGGATCTGGAGACAGGGCATCTGAGTCCAAGTCCCAATTCTAGCTCTTAATAAAACAGGAGAAATTTACTGAGAATGGACTAAAGGAAGGGTTGAGTGTAAATCTGGGGTAGGACACTCATAACTAGGGCACATAATTCTTTACTAGAGAATATCCACAGAATACAAACCTCACACAATGTTTCTTCATGAATATTATAAAAATGAAATGGCAGATGGAATTCCATAATTTTGTTTAAGGATAGAAATAGGTCACTTGGCCACATGCAAAATACCACTCTATCTCCTAACTAAAATAAATAGCTGATTAATCTTTGTTAGTTATGTATTTGTCTTTGTTCTGGTCTCCCAATCTGATAATAAAGAATATATAAAATATTTAAATATGTTCTTTTCTCATATTATTTAATCTAGAACAAATTCTGACTTCTGTAAACTGTCCTCCCAAATAATTTAAACAAAAGGAAAATCCTATCAAAGATCCCGGCTAATGCCCTCTTATTGAGATAACCTATGGTTTTCCATGAGGTGTGTTCAAACTCACTACATTGAATAACAACCTAGACCACTATATCAGAGGAAGGACATCGTTATCATTTATTTTCTATGCCTGTTTCTTTCTTAATAAAAAGAGTATCAAGAACACTTCTTTCCTGAAGTTATTGTGCTTATTGTGTTAAAGTATGAAAAATACTACCTGATCTACCACTAGTGGTCTAAAGATCAAATATGATACTTAATATAATAACTGAAGCAGTATATATGAGAAGGTGCACATTTATTTTCAAAATAGTTGTGAAGAAACAAATCTCCAAGTCTCTCACATGCATTAAAGTTATAAAAATTAGAGATTGGAGGAAATTTATCTGACGAACTCTAGATTTTGCTATCCATTCTCAAAGAAGCTATGAAGCAAAAAATCACGTCTCAACTAAAAGAGATCTTCAACAAGACCACTTAGAAATATTTATCCACACTCTCAGAAATTAAAAGGGCATGGCACTAAAATCTGATTATCCTTTAAGAAGTCTAAGGTAAAGAGTGAAGATAGTTGTCCTCTGAAAAATAGTAATAAGTAAAAAAATAAAAAAAATAGTAATAAGTAAAAAAATAAAAAAGTAGTAATAAGGAGAAATGCCTGCTCTTTCTAAATTTTCCAAGGAAAATAATGAGAGAATATCTTCCAGTTGTAGATGTTTTCCTATGTAGACCAAATGGGGGGCTATAACTCAGTTGCTTCATATCCATGAGCCCATCAATACAACTCCAAGAATTGTCAAAAAATTACTAATGTAATGAATACATAGACTTAGTGTATTAAAAGTATTCACTTAAGGAAGGGTGAGATCAAAACCACTCTCAGAAAGTATGAAACTTGTTTGCAACAGTAATGACTGATTAAGATCATGTCATTCTCCTCATCATTTGTTTCCTCTTCTCCCCAACTCCGGAAAACAGAAAACTAAGGAGATGGAGACTAGAAGAAAATGTGCTTACCACCAGTAAAGAGGTACCACATAAGTGGACCCCTTAGGATCTGCAAGACCTTGGGCACACTTTATTATTCCCATGTTTATGCTGTTTTAGGCAGCAGAGAGATTTGGGATATATAATTAAGAATACTAACTGGCTGAAGTTTGAACAGAAAGACTAAGTGCCTCTCATTAAATGTTGTTAAAAACTGAAGAATTTTCTTCAGGAAAAGGAGAACAGAAACTCAGAAGGACACAAAATGCAAGAGAAAATTAGGGAGAGGGATTTGTCATTGATGAGGTGGAAAAGAATGAGTAGAACAGGCCAAGCTGACCCAGTGGACAACTCAGAAAGGAAACAGGAAAATTCTTCCTAGAGTTCTAACATATTAAAGAACAAAAATTTTCCACCTTTGAGGATCTTGGAAATAGATGCTAATCTGGAATCAATATGAGATAGAGACCCATCTCAGCAATATTTATTTCAGTTGCAGGAAAGCTAAGAACAGAATTTGTACAAACTTTCCAGATGTTTATGACCTACCAAATTTGAATGCTGTATTAAGTTGCTAAATGTAGGTGGAGCTAGCTGCAGGAGAAAATTTGTATGAGCATGCAGCACACCACCAACTTTAAATCAAGGTTAGATACTATTTGCATCTTATAAGGCAAAATGTATTAATATCTCCATTGAGAATATTTGGCATCCAAAATTATTTATAAACCATTTATGTCAAAATGATCATAAAATTATTAGACTTAATTTTTGGCAAAAGCAAAAATAACCAATAATAAAAATGTCAAATTTGTGGATGTACAATGAAGTTAATTTGGGGATGTTTTCTATGAATTTATTTGCAAAAGACAGCAGTAATTGATTTGGGAATCAACTAACTGCTTATGATCTCCTCAAACCAAGGGTAATACAAGTCTCTGATTACTATGTATATTTTACTATAGCAAATTGTGTGAGTTTCTCACCAAGAACAAATGGTAAGTATGTCTTATAATTGACTACTACATAGAGCTTTTGAATCACTGACTATAAAAGTCTTCAATATTATTGCATTTATATCAGAAAGATTGTTTCTTTTGTAATACAGGAACAACCACAGTACCTTTCAAAACAGAGACATGGCAAATGACATCTTTTAGCTGTATTTTCTATAATGTGCTAAAATTACTTCTGCTTTATTCAAAAATGTTGAAATAATTTGTCCATTTCAACATGATTAAATTGAAATAATTTGATATTTTCCTCAAGAAGCAGTTTACTTAAAAAACCAAGTTAGAGAGTTGGCTCAGTGGTTGAGAACACAGGCTGCGATTACAAAGGACCCAGCTTCACATAGTGGCTAACAGTTGCCTGTAACTTGAGTTCCAGGGGAATTTGACTCCCTTTTCTGACTTCTTCTGGTACTCTACAACATATGTGTACCTACTTGCATGCAGGCAACACACATTAAATAAACAAAAATAAGTTAAATAAAAGAAGACAGTATAAAACCAAAATGTTAATTTTTACAAAATATACTGTCTTAAAGTCTGAAATGTATCAAGCTAAACTAATAAAGAAGTAATTTATAGAACTATAAAAATGGCAGCAGGTCCCAATATTAGCTGAACTATTGGGCAGCTGATTACTGTTGGGTCGGATCTTCATTATGAAAGTTATTCTAGATAGGCTGACTAGATGACCTTGCACTGATTGACCTCTGGGGACACTAACGTGACACAATAAGGCTTAAGATAAATGATGAGGGCTGGAGAGATAGCCTAGTGGTTAAGAGCTCCAACTGCTCTTGCAGAGGACCAGGGTTCTAGCCCCAGCACCCACATGGTGGCTGACAACCGTCTTTAACTCCAGTTCCAAAGGAATCCGACACCCTCTTCTGACCTCCGAGGCATTCCATGACACGGGTGCACCAACCTACATGCAGACAATACATTCATACACATATGAAAATAAATTTAAAAATTAAAAAAAGATAAATGATGAAATTCATGAAATACAGTGGGTGGGGGACTATGGAAGAGTACCAATTGGAAAGGGGTATAAAGACGTTTAAGATGTTGAGTATGAAATACACAAAAAATTCAGCAAAAATATACAAAACAGAAATCGCTTGTTTCTTTATTTCAAATATTTCAGTTATTACTCAGTAGTATAATAATATATTTTATATGATTATAATGCTTTCTACTGAAGTCATTTATAAGTTTCTTGATGTATAATTTTTCACATATCCATTTTAATTTCTTTCATGTGCATGCTTGTATAATGTATGTATGTTTGTATGTATGAATGTTTGTGTTAATGTGATCATATATGTTAGTGTGATATGTGTATGTTAGTGTGGATATGTGCCTCCATATGCATGATACACATGCATATGGAGGCACAAGGTTGATATGGAGAATCCAACCCCTCAATTTTCTCCTCCACCTTATTCTGTGTGGCACGGTCTCTCAAACTGAGAACTCACAGACAATTTAACTGCTAAGTAATTTCTCAATCCTTACATAGTTTTTAATATATTGAATTCTATTACTCCCATCCAAGATAGAGTAAGAGTGATCGAATTTGATGAGGTCCCATTTGTCAATTGTTGACCTTATTTCCTGTGCAGCTGATGTCTGATTTAGAAAGACTTTTCCTCCACCTGTATCTTGTAGGTCGTTACCAAAATTTTTCTTCTATACCTTCAGGGTTTCAGGTTTTACATTGAGATCTTTGACCCACTTGTACTTGAATTTTTTTTTACAGAGTGAGAGGTAGGGATTTAATTTTGTTCTTCTACAAATGGTGATCCAGTTTTGCCAGCACCATTTGCTAAAGATGCTATCCTTCTTCCATTGAGGTTTTTTTGCCTCTTTGTCAAATATTTGTTCAAGATTGGATCTTCAATTTTGTTCCATTGGTCAGCAGATTTATTTTTGTGCCAGTTCCAGGCTATCTTTTTTTCTTGGTGTCTTTTTTTTTTCTTCTTCTTTATTTTTTTTTTTCATTTTTAACAATAGTAAAAATTTATGA
>VZQC01008729.1:675492-724016 GCA_009823505.1 Rhizomys pruinosus | reverse complement strand
TGCATAGAACTCCATTGTGTACATGTACCACATTTTCTCTATCCACTCGTCAGTTGAGGGGCATTTGGGTTGGTTCCAGCTTTTTGCTATTGTGAACAGAGCTGCAATAAATATAGCTGTGTATGTATTTCTGCAGTAAGATGAGTCTTGTGGGTATATACCCAGGAGTGGTATGACTGGGTCAAATGTCAAGCTCATTTTGAGTCTTCCAAGGGTTCTCCTGCTTTCCATAGTGGCTGTACAAGTTTACATTCCCATAAGCAATGGATGAGTGTTCCCCTTTCCCCACAACCTCTCAAGCACTTGATATCATTTGTTTTCTTGATCCTGGCCAGTCTTATAGGAGTGAGATGTTATCTTAGAGTGGTCTTAATTTGCATTTCCCTAATTATTAGTGACATTGAACTGTTTTTAAGATGTTTCTCAGCCATCTCTAATTCCTCCTCTGTGAAGACTCTATTCAGTTCTTTGCTCCATCTTTTGAGTAATTCATTTGTTTTCTTTCTTCTTTGTTTTTGGAATAGCTTGTATACTCTGGAAATTACTGCTTTGTCAGATGTATCTGCAGTGAAGGTTTCCTCCCACTCTGTGGGTTTTCTCTTCACTTCCTTTATTTTTTTCTTTTGATGTACAGAAACTTTTGAGTTTAATGCAGTCCCATTTGTCAACTGTCGACCTTATTTCTTGTGCAGCTGCTGTTTAATTTGGGAAGTCTTTACCTATGCCTACGTCTGACAGTCTGTTGCCAAGTTTTTCTTCTACCACCTCCAGAGTTTTGGGTTTCACGTTGAGGTTTTTGATCCATCTGGAATTGATTTTTGTACAGGGCAAGAGGTAGTGGTTTAATTTCATTCTTCTACAGGAGGTAATCCAGTTTTGCCAACACCACTTACTGAAGATGCTGTCTTTCTTCCATTGTGTCTTCTTGGACTGCTTGTCAAATATGAGGTGGCTGAAATTGTACGTGCTCAGGTTTGGATCTACAGTTTTATTCCATTGGTCAACTGGTCTGTTTTTGTGCCAGTACCAAGCTGTTTATATGACTATAGCCCTGTAGTATAGTTTGATGTCTGGTAGAGAGATCACCCCTGCATTGCTCTTTTTTGCTCAGGGTCGCTTTGGCTATTCAGGGTCTTTTGTTTTTCCAAATGAAATTGAGGAATTTTTTCCAAGCCTGTGAAGAAGCTTTTGGGGATTTTGATTGGGATTTCATTAAATCTGTACATGAGTTTGGGTAGGATGGAAATTTTTACTATATTTATTTTCCCAATCTGTGAGCGTGGGAGGTTTTTCCATCTTCTGATGTCTTCCTCAATTTCCTTCTTCAAGGGTTTAAAATTTTTGTTGTAGAGATGCTTGGTGTCTTTGGTTAGGTTTGTTCCTAGGTATTTTATTGTTTTTGAGGCTATCGTGAGTTGGAAGGTCTCCTTGTATTCCTTCTTCAGTTGCTTGTTGTTGGTGTAGAGTGTTTTTCTGGGACTGTGTTATTTCACTTAATATAATATCTTCTAGCTCCATCCATTTACCTGCAAAGTTCATGATGTCTTTCTTTACTGCTGCATATTTGGTGCTACTGATTTTTCTAGATTTATTTTGTATCCTTCCACTTTACCTAGGAATTTTCTGGTGGAGCTCTTTGCATCCCTTAGGTATACAATCATATCATCTGCTAAAAGGGATAGCTTGACTAGAACTCCTTTAATTTCCTTTTCTTGCCTTATTGCCCTAGCAAGGGTTTCAAGCACTATATTGAAAAGGAGTGGTGACAGGGGGCAGCCTTGCTGAGTTCCTACATTTAAGGGGAATGCTTCTGTCATTTCCCCATTTAGGATGATATTGGCTGTGTGTTTCCTCTATATGGCTTTGATTACATTGAGGAATGATCTCTCCAGTCCCATTCCCTCTAGGACTTTAAACATGAAGGGATGCTGGATTTCGTCAAAGGCTTCAGGCTGTCTTTATAACTATGGCCCTGTAATATAGCTTGAAGTATGGTAGAACAATTCCCCCCCTCCCCCCGTATTGCATTTTTCACTTGGGTTGCTTTAGCTATTTGGGGTCTTTAGTTTTTCCATATGAATTTAAGGACCTTTTCTTCCAAGTCTGTGAAGAAACTCATGGGGACTTTGATTGGGATTGCCTTGAATCTGTATACCAATTTGGGTAAAATGGACATTTTTACTATATTAATTTTTCCAATCCATAATCATGGGAGATCTTTCAATCTTTTGATGTCATTTTCAATTTCCTTGGGACCTCGTCAAACTCAAAAGCTTCTGTACAGTGAAAGAAACAATCAAGGAAGTGAAGAGAAAACCCACAGAGTGGGAGAAATTCTTCACTAATGATTCATCTGACAGAGTACTAACATCAAAAACATATAGACTACTCAAAAAACAAAGAAGAAAACAAATGACCTACTTAAAAGATGGAATAAAGAGCTGAACAGAGACTTCACCAGTGAGGAAGTAAAGATGGCTGAGAAACATCTTAAAAGGTGTTCAACATCATTAATAATCAAGTAGAACCATTCTCAGATATCATCTCACTCCAATATGACTGGCTAAGATCAAGAAAACAAAAGACACCAAATGCTGGAGAGGTTGTAGGAAAGGGGAACACTCATCCACTGCTGGTGGGAATGTAAACTTGTACAACAATTATGGAAAGCAGTGTGGAGAACCCTTAAAAGACCCAAAATGAGCCTACCACCTGACTCAGCCATACCACTCCTGGGTATATACCCACAGGATTCATCCTACCGCAAAGATACATGCACATCCATGTTTATTGAAATTCTCTTCACAATAGCTAAGAGCTGGAACCAACCCAAATGCCCTTCAACTGGTGAGTGGATGACAAAAAAGTAGTACATCTACACAATGGAATACTACTCAGATGTAAAGAAATATGATATCACGAACTTTGCAGGTAAGTGGATGGAACTTGAAGACATTATGCTAAGTGAAGTAACACAGTCTGAGAAAAACAAATGGTGAATGGTCTCCCTAATTTGTGGATGCTAACACCAAATCCCCAGATGAAAGGCAAGCTGAACATTATTGTTATATTTCTGTTTATCTGAAAGCAATTATGCCGTTATAATGTAAATCTCTTAATGGGCTCTAGAATCAATCCACCACTTAGTTTCAGACTCTGTAATTACTGTATATGAGTGGAAAGTATATATGCATATTTTAGAGCAATATAAAATTAGAGGAAAATGTGAATTCCTATACATAAAAAAGACTGAGAGAAAGATGCAGGATAGTTATGGCAAAGAGCATGATCTAGAGTGGGGTGGGGGGAAGGGAAAGAGTAATATGTCTAAACTGAACTGAGAAATGATGTCTGAAATACACAAAATATCAATAAAAGCATAAATAAAGAATGACTGAATCACTTCCTTTGTGTGTTTACTACTCTTGAATCCCTCAAGGGAGAACTTTATCTTTAATGTTATTAAAATGGTATTACATCAACTATGACCTTTATATTTCAGAAAAGCTGTGAATGTAACTTTAGATTTGAAGGACTATCATTAATAATTATGAAGGTACTGAAACTTGTTCATTCTTGGTATGGTGGTGGCACACACATGCATTCTCAGTACTTGGAAGGTTAAGACAGAAGGACTTTGGATTCCTAGTCAAGCTGGGGTTCATAGTGAATTTGAGACCAGCCTGGAAAATTTAGTAAGAAACTGTCTACAAACAGAATACACAAATAATCCTTAAGAGAGTAAGAAAATTAAGGCTATGCAAAGGGCATGTGATGGCAGATTAGACTGTAGCATAATGGCTCCTTTATATTTCTAACTTTTAATTGTCCACCTCAAAGTTAAACATTCAGATCAAAAAATCAATGCAATATAGAGAA
The DNA here is from genome assembly GCA_009823505.1 of Rhizomys pruinosus. Taxonomy (NCBI): domain Eukaryota; kingdom Metazoa; phylum Chordata; class Mammalia; order Rodentia; family Spalacidae; genus Rhizomys; species Rhizomys pruinosus. The sequence goes on along the minus strand of VZQC01008729.1, from coordinate 720,137 downwards.
TCATAACCCTTAAAAACAAGATGACATATCCTGGCTTTAAACTCTTTAATTTGTCATCAACCTAATGTCCTTAATGTTCATCATATATTAAAAATTATACACATGTGACCTGAATCAAAAACATTAAAAAAGTGCCTTAGATCTGAGTATAAATAAAAGTTGTCCAGAGAAAAGTAGAACAGTACTTTTAACAGTAGCGTGTGAATCAGCTGAAAGACTTTAAGAATTTCAACTCAGTCTTTTAAAATATTGATAATATAGCCTGAAAGTGGCAAAACTAAATCCAAAAGTGATCTAGGGGAACATCTCTCTGTCACCTCTCTGTCCGTAAGCTCATTGCCTCTGGAACATATTATCCTCACCTCTCTGTCCTCTGTCTGTAAGCTAATTGCCTCTGGAACATACATTCCTTACCTCTCTGTCATCTGTCTGTAAGCTCATTGCCTCTGGAACATACTATCCTTATGCATTTCTGTGTCCCAAGTGGTCAGAGTTCTCTGCTCTTTGTAAAAATTCAATTAAATGGTATGACACCTATAAAACCATTTACACATTTACCAAGTAGGTCCTTGTCTTCAATAATTGCCATCTCAACCTCTTGTCCAGTAATAATTGTGCAACTGAAAGGAACTTGAAGAAGAATACTGATCTCGCCGAAGGACTCCTTCTCCTTGAGTTTTCCTATATACACAAGCTTTTTAATTCTTTTCTGCAAAATATATGGATGATTGGTGCTTAATGAAATTATTTGCATATGCATTTTCATTATCAGAGTTTCTATATTCATAAACCAACTATTAAATTAGCCATAATCAAATAAGATAAAACATTTACTTATATACACATTTCATATTGAAGCAATTGTGATTGAATTCAGTATATCCAATATAGATGACAACATTGTCATTTAGTTATCCACATGTTATATTTTGTTAGTTACTTATTCCCTTTCTTTCTCTGTTCTCTCTTTCTCTTTATCTCTCCCCACCCCGTGTGCGTGTGTGTGTGTGTGTGTGTGTGTGTGTGTGTGTGTGTGTGTTGGTGACCCTGTGAAGGCCAGACAATTTATGAGAGTCCCTTCTAAACTTCTACCATATTGGTCCCAAAGATCACAGGGGTCAGTCTGGGTGACAGGGGTCAGTCATACTCAGGAGGTCAGGCTCGATGTCAGGGATCACACTCAGGAGTTCAGGCTGCGTGGCAGGGATCACACACTAGGGAAGTCAGGGTGGTTGGCAGGGATCACACTCAGGCAGTCAGGCTGGGCGGCTGGGATCACACACTTGGGTAGTCAGGCTGGGTAGCAGGGATCACATTCATGTGGCCAGACTGGGTGGCAGGGATCACACTCAGGTGGTTGGGCTGGGTGGCAAGCACCTTTATCAACTGACCCATCTCACTATCCCCTCCCATTCCATTTTTAAATATGTTGAACTAGCTCTATTTTTCCAAGTCTATGGAAGATTATTTTGTGATTAGATGTTATCTTAGAAGGTTTTGTGAAATACCAGTTTTTACAGTTTTTACACAGTTATGTAATAACTGTGTCTTGCAGCCTCAGTTGCAAGACACAGTTATTACATAACTGGGAAGAGAGTAGAAAATATAGTAGTCAACCATGATCTGATTAACTGAAACAGGAGTTCTCCCCCTTCTTTCCTGTGTGTGTGTGTGTGTGTGTGTGTGTGTGTGTGTGTGTTATACTGAGGATAGGATCCAGTTTCTTACACACGCTAGATAAGCATGTTTTCCTGAGCTATATACCCATCTATTCATGTTTTAAATAAGTATAATGAGTTTAAATCAACAAACTACAAAATTAATTTCAAATTATGGATACCATACAGAAGACATTATTGCGATTTCAGTATGGTGGTTCTGAAAAAAAAATTCACATTTTTTCTTAGATGTCAGAACAATATTGAAACTATGATGATTTGCAAGATCTGAAAAGCAATAAACTATGAAATGCCAAATGTCCTTCACAGTAGGAGTGTGACAAGAACTTGAAAGAGGTGGAAGTCTGATAAAGTCAAAGTCATTATATATATATATATATATATATATAATATATCCTTACCTTTTGTCATTTATTCAATGGCAACTCTTTACCCAAAGATGACTAAAAAAGCAAAATTTAAGCCAGGCATGGTGGTGCACGCATTTAATCCTAGTACTTGGGAGGCAGAGACAGGCGGATCTTTGTGAGTTTAAGGCCTGCCTGGTCTACAGAGTGAGTTCCAGGACAGCTGGGGCAATAGGAAGACTCTGTCTTGAAAACACCGAAAAAAAAAAAAAAAAGCAAAATTTAATAAAATTCCAGATTGAATTTCATTGGACTATGAGAGAAAGAATGGTTGTTTCTAACTATTCTAATCCTATGCAGTATTTTATTTTCCTTGATTTATGAAAGTGAAGTCAGTAGAATGAGCTTGGGTTGATCCTGCCTAGTAATGAGATTCTAGCGTTTTTCAGTTATCACTGGATTTCATACTATAATGTGCTGTTATACTTCAATTTCTCCATTCATATACTTCAATGTCTCCATTCAATTGTCAGTGGACATTTGAAGTACGTCTAGTGCATGGATTCTGAGGAACAATGTGATTCATTGTGTAGACTATTTTCTTCTGTCCTGAATACATGTGTGGAGGGAAACAGGTGAGTTGTGTGGTGAAATTCATTTTACCCTGTCATGATTTGGGGAATACCTTGCTAAGGTTTTAAATTTTATTTCTCTGACAAAGGATATGAAAATACTTATATTTATTGGTCATTCTTAAACCTTATAACTCATAATTTCTTTTTTAATTTTTATTTATTTTTTTATGTGTGTGAGTGTACTGTCTGCATGTAGGTTGGTGCACCCATGTTGTTCAATGCCACGGAGGTCAGAAGAAGGCATCAGATTCCCCTGTAACTGGAGTTAAAGATGGTTCTTAGCTGTCATATGGGTGCTGGGAATCAAATCCGAGTGGAGCTCTTAACCACTGAGCCATCTCTCCAGCCCCATAACTCATAATTTCTTATCTTTCATTCCTTGATCACACAATTCAATTAGTAGAAACTCATCAAATAATTCAAGTGAAATTTTCCAAATTAAACAACCTGATGTTTAAAATGTATTAAAAACACAATCATTATCCTTTATTTCTCAGAGTAGATTAATTGCTAAAGAAAGTAGTAAGGTGAAACTCACCGCTTTGTGTAAGGGCAGATTCTTAAATCCTATAATAGTTCTATAAATGTTACAAAATCCAGAATTAATGAAACCCACACATTAAATGATAGTTCCACTTTTCACGAGCACTGAAAATGAGAGGGGGTGATTATAATTCTGACATATAATAAATTATTTTTGACATTCTGACAAAAAAGTTGACCTATATAATTCAATAAGTGTTCCTGTTTATTTTCTCAATATATCCCAATTTATGTGCAGTACATATATGGTATAAAATGCTAAAGGTGTGCCTGGTATTTAGATACATATCCTAGAATAGAATAATCATTGATAAGGCTTTGGTAATAAGGCAGTTGAATGTTCATAATACCTAGTGGAAAGAAGAAGTAGTGTCTTGCGAAGCCTTCATCTGTACAATTTTCTGAATTTTATGTTAAATATTTTTATAGTACAGCAGATTTCAAACTACCAGAGATTTGGAACAACTAGTTCCATGAAAATTTAGCAGTTGCTTCTACAGTCAGTACCTTCACTCAGAACCAGTAATTTATTGAATATGGTAGGAATTAACAGCAAGTGTTCTAAGGGTACCTGGCCTAATTGGAGGCATTTGCTGCTACTTTCCATGTGTTCTACTACAGACTGTGTGATTCTTCTGCTGTAGATTTTAGCCTTTAAAATAGTAAAACTGGGACTTCCTTTTCTATACCTCATAATTGGTACTTACAAATACAGGATTACAGCCTCTGGCACTTAGGACTTACTGATGAATAACTAAGTATCACCTCTTGTTTTAAACCTGTGAAAACAACCTATAGCCAAAATGATCTTGAAAATGAACTTAGTAAGTTTTTGCAACTTAATAACCATTGCTTTCTCAAAAAGAAATTGTTCACCTAGCTTATGTGATATCATCACTTGTTAACATATTTAAATTAAAACATACATCAAGAATGGGGAAATAGCTTGATCAGTAAAACATGACAGAGTTCAATCCCATGACCTAAAAAGCCAGTAGTGGCTATGCTCACAATCCCAGTTCTGGAAACATGAAGACAGGCAGATCCCTGCAGCCAACTTAGCCTGGTTACAGAACTCTAGAACCCAGCGACAGACCCTGTTGCACAAAACAATAATGGTAAATTTTCTTCCAAACATTATATTGTGTTAGTAGTGACTGTTTCACTTCTTTACCTAATCAGGGAGGAAATCAAGACGTACAGAGCTTTCCGGCAATAGTTTAAGATTGAACAGAGCCAGGAAATACTATAGAAACCCATTAATCTGAACTTTCAGAACTGTCCTACTATAAATCTTTTCTTGCAAGTTAAATCTGCATAGATTGCCAGGTACAGCATCACAACAGATAAAGGCCATAGGAAATGTGGGGGTTTGAATGTTGGGCAGCAAACATAGAGGGACACTTGCTAACCAGATCTTCCTCTCCAGGAAGACAATTCAGCAAAACCCTTCTCACCTAGTTCACAGCCAACTTCAAAACACAAATTAAAAATGTATATTTTCACACTCAAAATAGAATTTAAATATTGATATTAATATTTTACCTTTTTCATTGACTAAGTTTTTCCTTGATAATTGCACATAAAACAAAAGCAACTTCCAAACACTAGGCAGATACATTTAAGGAAAATCACCTACTCTGCCATCTCTTTATTTAATCCTATCTTTTTGAATGACCAATAAAATTCTTTTCAAGGTTTTTCCTTGTTATTTCAAATGAAAATCTGTAAAGAGTTTGCAAAGACTGAACCATGATCTCGAGGCCACATGGACTTAGGTTTTTTAAGTTTAAACTAAAGTCAAATTTTCCCATTGGTAATACAAAATTTTCTACTGAGTTATTAGTATGCAGGTCTGAATTCCATGCATTTTTCCTACAGACATATGAAAGATAAACAGAGACAGATAGAAAGAGAAAGACAGAAAAAAGAGAGATTGTTCCCAAACCAGAGGTTTCTATGTTATTTTTTTCACAAATTCTATCTTCTTATGTTATTTTTAGTATTTTTTAAGCGACTGCCATTCTAAGTTCTAATATGCTGGACTGTAGCTAACACTACTACTCTTCTTACTTTAGCTTTAGAGAGTCTGATCTTTTTAGAATTACATGTATGATTTTTTTTCATTTTCATTTTAACTTTGAGTACTGTTTTGTAATATGGGATTTAATATCCCCTGTGCTTGATGCCTTCTTTAGTAAATATATAAACCGTGCTAAGCTACGTCTGCCACAAAGTAAATACTATATATGTTTGCTGTTTCTACCCTGAATTTTGATCCTCAGGCTTTCTAGATATTTCAACCATACAGGAAAGTTAATTTTAAAAATCACTGAAGGATGGAAAGTGCAATAATCAAAACAGTATGAACTATAAGCATGTACTTCTAACACAATGTCAATTTTACAAGATGCAAAATGCTTATACATAAAATATTAAAGTACATGATAATTTGTGAAGGACTTCTGCAAGATGCAATCTTCTTTATAAGATTTACACTACATGCTGGTTACATCAGTCAATCAAGGCATATGTAGATCCTTATAATGCCTCTCTCCCTCTTCAAACTCGAAATACAGTGAAGCAATTAATTTTCTTATATGAGATATATGTTGGTGGTATGAAATTGAAGCTGGTTTTTTGTGTGTAGTGAAAATAGCATGTGCCAGGTGTGGTGGCACACGCCTTTAATCCTAGCACTTGGGAGGCAGAGGCAGGCAGATCTTTGTGAGTTCAAGGCCAGCCTGGTCTACAGCACGAGTTCCAGGACAGCTGGGGCTACAGGGAGAACTTGTCTCAAAAAGACCAAAAAAAAAAAAAAAAAGAAAAGAAAAAAAGAAAACAACATGCACATATGGGCCTAACTAATTGTATTCAATGGGTTACAGTAATAATATATTAAAAAAAGATGACCCATGGGGCAATTTCAGCCTAATGATTGCTATTTCTCAATTACACATTCCATTTAGAAAAGTTATGGTGCCTCATTTGGGTCAAATTTCTGATTCTGCTACCTTCACAACAGGGATAGAGTAGCAAAGATAGAATCAAGTGACATCATCAAGTGATTGAATGGATGATAAAAAAGCATGTTTCCTATGAAAGATGAAAAGTATGATTACTATGTTTCAAAAATATTTTGAATTCACTAGTATATTACAGTTGTTATATCAGTGTGCTGAATATACATGAATACTCACAGAGATATGCACACATATACACATGCAAACACACATGTATATGTGTATGTATATAAGTCATAGATATGTATATATTCAATGAGATATTATGTGCTATATCAAAGAAGTGTTCTTGTTCTGCCAGATATTCTAATCCAAGTTTCATTTTCAATTAAAATGAAGAAATTATCTTAAGTCACAAAGTTCTTAGAAAACTGAAAAAGATATCATAACTTTGTATACTGGCAGTAGTGGTTTGAATGAGAATGTCACCACAGGCTCCAAGGATTCAGACATTTTGTCCCCAGTTGATGGCGCTGTTTGGAATAGCCTTAGAAGGTGAGGCCATGCTGGAGGAATCACATCCTTGGGGGCAGGCTTGGAGAGTTAAAAAGTGTTGCCATGGGGATTTTGATTGGGATTGTGTTGAATCTGTATATCAGTTTGGGTAAAATGGACATTTTTACTATATTAATTTTCTAATCCATAAGCATGGTAGATCTTTCCATCTTTTGATGTCATTTTTAATCTTCATCAAGAGTTTAAAATTTTTGTTGTAGAGATCTTTGCTATCTTTGGTTAGGTTTGTTCCCACGTATTTTATTATTTTTGAGGCTATTGTGAGTGGGAAGGTCTTCTTATATTCTTTCTCCATTTGTTTATTATTGGTGTAAAGAAAGGCTACTGATATTTCCAGGTTAATTTGTTTTTTGCTTTTTTTAATTTTCATTTTTTATTGATGCTTTGTGTATTTCATACATCATTTTCCAATTCAGTTCAGGCATATTTCCCTTTCCCTTCCCCATACCCCACCACACCCCATCCCAGATCATGCATTCTGCCATAACTTTTCTACATCTTTCTCTGTTTTTTTTTTCATTTTTAACAATAGGTGATAATTTATGAGCACAAGCATCCTTCATGTAAAACCAATTTGCAAGCAATTGTGCCCAAACCCACACAGATCATGGCTCCCACCATCCAGCAGGGGGGCTTGTATGTTCAATCAAGTTGATCAAATGAGTGTCCAGACTATATTGTTGTAGTTTCACCATTCACCCCAATCACAGCCCTTACATTCTACCACGCCCCCTCTTCCGCAGATTGTTCCCTAGGCTTAGAAAAGGGGCACAGGTGGATGAGAAGCAAAACAGGCTACTTTCTCTGGATCTGTTGTCTTGGACTCTGGTCAATTCTGGCTGTTTCCTTTCATGGGCTAACAGTTTGTCCAGGAATAACCTTTCGATCCTACTAATGAAGCACAAGCAATTAGATATATAGGTATTTAAACAGTACTAATTGTTATGGTAGGTTACTTTGGTATAGACACAGATGTTTGGATGGTATGTTAATCCATAAATTAAATTTTTTTCTGTTAAATATGACAGGGTCTTACTGTGGCTTATAACATCTCATAACCATTAGAGGATGTAAGCTTGTGGCATCAGCCGTGGGTTATTCCTCCAAGGAGAGAGCTAATAGCCAATTAGATTTGGGATATACAGGCATATGGCTGCCACTGCTGCACAGTATTTCCAGGCAGGTGAGATGTAGCTGGTGCTGACAGAAGAGTCTTCCTTGACTCAAGGAGACCTATATTTGCTTTATTGGTTTAGTGGCCTTTGGTAACAACTATTTATAATGAGTCCTAATGAAACTTACCTTCTAGGTGCCACAAAGGTTTTAATACTGAGAGATTTCTTAAACCCCCCCATAGAAAAGGAGAAATATGATGATGATGAGGGAGGTCGTTGCTCCAACTGAAATTGGAGCCAACTGTTATAGAGGTATTCTCTTATAAAACTGGTAAAACTGCCTTCTTTAATTGACTAATAGACATAGGAACTGAGAAAAGGATTATTCTCTATTCAGAACCAAATATAATACTAAAGTCTCCTTAAGCTATGCATTTAAGCAAAATATATTAATACAGGAGCTCTGACATCAGCAATGGATTATTCTACCAAGGAGATGTTGGCCAGGGGATCCAAGCCCACACAAAAGGTAAAGGCTCCTTGCCTCCAAACTGGGATACCTGCAAGAAGAGAGGCAATAAGGCCCTGCTGTCGAAGACCTGATGTTAACATGGGAAAGTTGTATTAAGACCACACTTGCAAGTGTACAGATGGTCTCTGGAATACCAGAGAGTGTTTCCAGGTTAATTTTGTATCCCACGACTTTAATGAAACTTAATTATTTCTAGAAGTTTTCTGGTGGAGTTTTTAGCATCCCTTAGGTAAACTATCATGTCATATGCAAAAATGGATAGCTTAACTTCTTTTCCGATTAGTACTCCTCCAATTTCCTTCTCTTGTCTTAAATTGTGGGGAAAGGGGAACACTCACCCACTGCTAGTGGAAATGTAAACTTGTACAACCATTATGGAAAGCAGTGTGGAGAACCCTTAAGAGACTCAAAATGAGCCTACCACCTGACCCAGCCATACCACTCCTGGGTATATACACATAAGACTCATCCTACCTCTCAGATACATGCATATCCATGTGAATTGAAGCTCTCTTCACAATAGCTAAGAGCTGTAACCAACCCAAATGCCCCTCAAATGATGAGTGGATGACAAAAATGTAGTACATCTACACAACGGAGTACTAGTCAGAGGTAAAGAAAGATGACATCATGAACTTTACAGGTAAATGGATGGAACTCGAAGATATTGTGCTAAGTGAAATAACACAGCCCCAGAAAAACAAGTGGCAAATGGTTTCCCTCATTTTTGGATGCTAACACCAAATCCCCAGATGAAAGTCAAGCTGAACAACATTATTTTTATATTTCTGTTTATCTGAAAGCAACTATGTTGTTATAATGTTAATCTCTTAACAGCCTATAGAGTCAATCCACCACTTACTCTCAGACTCTGTAATTACTGTATATGAGTGGAAAGTATATATGCATATTTAGAGTAATATAAAATTAAAGGAAGGAAATGTGAATTCCTAACATAAAAAAGACTGAGAGAAAGATGCAGCAGAGTTATGGCAGAGTGAATGATCTGGAGTGGGGTAGGGTGGGGGGACGGGAAAAGGGAATATGTCTAAACTGAACTGAGAAATGATGTCTGAACTACACAAAACATCAATAAAAGCATTAAAACAGTGTTGCCAGTCTCCAGTCTCTGTTTCCTGTGTCCGCTTGAAGATCTGAAGCTCTGTTTTCTGTCCCTGCCTTGATACCTCCTGCCACCATGCCTCCAAGCCATGATGGATCGTAATTCCCCTGGAACTGCCAATAGTGAACCCAAACTTTTCCTTTTATAAGGTCCCATGGTCATGGCGGTTCCATCACAGCAACAAAAAAGTGACTAATACAGTAAGCAGTACTAGAGTGGGGTGTTTCCTGTGAAGAACCTGACCATGTGGGTATTTAGAGAAAGGTGAAAGACTTACAAGCATTTCCCAAATGCTTGCCTGAAGCTAAATTGAAAAGCAATGGATTATTTCTCTGGTGGAGGATATTTCAACTGTAAGCTCAAATCAACTCTTCCTTTTATACTTTCCTTTGATCATGGTGGTTCTATCACAGCAACAGAAAAGTGACTAATTCTAGTACTTTATAACTAGTGATAAATTAATAGAACAATGCTATTTTCATACTTGTAAACCATAGAATTTTCTAAGTTTTTCATTCTGGTAGTCTTGGGACTGAGTCATAAAATTTAATAATGGTAATTTTTCCCTAATACTGTTACCCTGATTAGCTATTCAAGCCTAACCTTACACAACCATGCATACTGATTTGTCCATTTACTTGAAGAACATCATTTTAATGATAACTAAGCACATAAAGGACTGACCAATGACATATATGGATGGTATGATGCTTTTGTTCCTACTTTTCAAGGTGATTAAATTTATCTGTTGTATGATATAGTGATTTACATGATTAATGTCACAATAGTTAAATTCGATTCAAGAGATATTCTACAAATTCATTACAAATCTAGGTAAACCATTTGTGGTAAGTAGATTAATTTTGCTGCTATTTAATTATTTAAACTCAAGTTAATTCCATCATTCTAGAACATTTTATGCAAATTCATATTTCAGTGTATATAAATATACAAAAATATAAAGCAACTTAAAAAATCATATGGTACCTTTGCATTCTCCTGAAACACAGGACCAATAAGAGATGATAGATAGAAAGATATTAGATAACTGATATATATATATATATATATTAGAAAAATGGCTTAGATAATTATGGAGACTGAAATTCTAATAGACAATCTTCAGGTTGAAAACTCTGGTATAATTAACATTAGAATTGGTTAGAGTTTGTCCCTAGCAGACTAATCCAATACTCTCAAAAGTATTTTGTGTGGACTGGGCTGTTGCAATGATTTAATGACCTTCATCCCAAGGTACTATAATACTAAGAGGAACTCTGAGGGACTCTTGTATTCCAGACATAGGAATTCCAGCAATTTTAACTTTATGACCCACCAAATCGTTTCTCAGGGCCCCATTTTCCTCCCCTTTCCTTCAAGTTAAAAAACTTTCCAACAACCCCATTCGATTCACTTTCATTTGTTCATTTATATTTATTGCTTTTATGAAACAAATTCTTTCTATTTTGCTCTGGCTGGCCTAGAACTCACTTCCCAGGCTGTCCTCCTGTTTCTATAAAAAATAAACAAACAAACAAACAAACAGACAAGACACTGCAGGAATTCATCACTATTCTGGCTATATAAGCTATATCTTATCTTGTTTTAAAATTTATGTGTATTAGTCTTTGCCTGAACATATGTAGGTATATCACATGTATGCCTAATCTTGGTGAAATCTAAAAGAAGGTTATCATATCAAGTGGAAATAGAGTTACAGATGTTTGTGAGCCACTATGAAGGTGCTAGAAACAAAATTATCTACAAGAGCAACAACTGATGGGCCATCCCTCCAACAATGTAAGTTCTACCTTAAAAATGCATTCTTTTATTTTTATTTTAAGTGTATGTGCGGGGATCGCACCGGGAGTCTTAGCCAGCCCTGGACCTGCAGGACTGGCTGTACCAAGGAGGGTCAGGTGCGTCTGCTCGCCCTCTCCGCAGCCTCCCTGTCCCAGAAGACAATCAGACGCAGCAGGGAGCCAAGTCAGGCAAGGTCTTGTTTATTGTGGGCAACACAGCAGTTGAAAAAGGCAAAAACCACAAAGATGTTTCCATGGTGTCAAGCAGGCAGCCAATTGTTTCAAATGGCTAGGTAGCATGCAGGCTGTATGTAATGATTATTCCATAGAACTTAATGGGAGACAGGTACTGATCTCGAGCTGTCCAGGAGTAGGGAAGTACCTCTGAGCCTATCAGAATTCCCCTTTTTCTTCCTCCCCTATTCAGTTGTGGTCATAGTGACTGTTGTAGTTACAATGGTTTACATGACTCTTTGGCTGAAGTTATTCGGTAGGTGGGGGACAGTCAGTGAAACTCAAGTCAGGCTTAGAGATTTCCAACAGGCCACACTTTTGGAGAGCCTGTAGGGCCCAACATCTCCCCCTCTTTGTTTTGTACGGGGCGGTGGTCAGCATGGACCCTGTCTTAGGTTGTCTGAGCTTACCTTTACTAGGCTTACCCGTCATTGGGAGTTAAGGGCAGCTTTTTGCCCAACCCCTGTCTTAGGTTGCCTAGGGTTAGTCAGATCTTACCTGTCATTGGGTGCCATGTGTCTCCTGCCCTCCCCCTCTTCACCACACTGTCCCCTGCCTCTCTCTGAGGACACTTACCCGTCATCGAGGCAAAACAGTGGGCAGGGATTTGTATCAGGGCCATATCTGGCTCGCAGTGTCATAAGTTGAATTTCCTGGGCCTTGTTCTGTATCAGCCGAGTCAACCTGTTAAAGATGCAGGGTCCGATGGTGCAAGCAAGTAACACTATTATAAGTGGGCCGGCTATGGCTGATAAAAGAGTTGTTAACCAAGGTGACCAGTCAAACCATTGGCTGAACCAGCTTTGTCATAATTCTGTTGCCTATCTTCTATTCCCTTTCGAATCTTATCCAGATTTTTTGTAATGATCCCTGAGTGATCTGCATAAAAGCAGCACTCCTCCCCCAATGCTCTGCAAATTCCCCCTTGTTCAAGGGTTAGGAGATCCAGTCCTCTCCGATTTTGGAGAACTACTAGTTCTAGGGAGTCTAGGGACTTTTTGAAGTATCTGAGAGTGGTTTCCACTCTATCAAGGTTGACATCAATCTGCATCCTGAGTTCTTGATATTTAGTATTTACCAGGGCCAGAGAGGTCCCTCCCAGACCAGTTCCTGCTGCCCCAAGCCCCAGAAGGGAAGCGACCACCAGCACAGTAATGAGTTCCCTCTTCTCCCTGTGGTTACTTTGCCTGGTGACCATTTCTTCATTAGAATGATATAATACATGGGGCATCATTGCCACCATAGCACAGGTATCATTGCCCTGTTTAAGAACTGCAGTTGCTATGCAGGGGGTGAGGCCTGAATATTGACATAGCCAATATATCCCCTGTTCTGAGGGTATTATCCATTCATCATCATCAGTATTGCCAATAACATTCTGACATCCTTCCCATGAAGAGACTTCTAGGGCCTATGTTATACAAGTGAAATTTGTTCCCCGGAGGGGTAAAGTCAGCCCTGTTCCTTTAATATTTTGTTTTACATTAGACCATCGAGGGCCCCATCTACATTCTGAGGACGTATTTTTCTTCATAAAATTCCCAGTATACCCTATTCATAGTATGATGGCTCGGGACTAAGGCACAGCCAGCATGACTCTGTTAACTCAGGCCTATTCTCATTCAAGGATTCATAAGCTATCTCTACTGCTGCTTCCCAGGGGCTAGTTTTGCTCCCAGTTTTACCCTTGTTGTGTCCTTTTCCCTTTCCTTTGCCCTTACATTTTCTCTTGGTGGCGTGAGGTTGCAGGGTGCTATATACTGTTGGTGGTAGACTTGTCATAGTTTTTATTTTGGTAGGGGTTGGATTTGGGGCATCTGGCCCTACCTGAATCTCATTATCAATGGGATTCACTTGTCTCCTGATGGGGAACATTACTTCATTATCATATCCTTCTCAGTATAGTCTAAGGCCCCATATCATTCCAACTTCCCAGCTTTCTTCCTTTTTTCCCTCGTCAGTGAACGTCACCCAAATGGGGTTACATTATAAGTGTTCACAATCTTTTCCCATTATTTTTTTCACCTTAATAGGACCTCTATGTTGGATCCAATATCCAGATCTGGTGGTCTCACACCCCCAAGACTTACAATAAAAATCCCCTGGCCCACCACAGTCAGGCATCTATTGTGCAGTCCGTCCACTCCCAGGACACACATATATGGGGTAATCTTGAATCACTTCTCGGTGTCCCTTTTATAGGCAGTGGTCAACTCTCCAGTACTCATTGCCCCAGATTCCTCAGGCCAAGTCACAAAGGTCAAAGTAAAGTAGCGGCCACCATGTTGATGGCATTGTGTCCTTTGTGGTGGAGTTGAAGACTCGTCCGGTTGCAGAGTCACTTATTATCCATGTTACTTTTTGTGGTTGGTGGGCGTTAGGGTCCTGTGCCTCCGTCACCATTGTTGCCATCCATGTGACCATTAGAAGTCTCAGGAACCACACCATCTGTGAACAAGAAAAGTCATAAGGACTCCTCAAGGGTCTGTAGCCCTTAGATTTAATTATGTTATTGTTCCTTTTCCGAGGAGGTCGGTAGGAACTTTAAGTTCTTTGCCGGTATCCAGATTGGTGCTTCTTCCCCAATAGGATATACACATCCAAAGCCTCTCCGCATCATGATTAGTGGGTCTGGGCCTTTCCATTGGTGTGTTAAATGGTCTTTCCATTTGACCTTTACTTGGGGGTTAAGGCTTGCTTGTCCCCAATGTTTTTGGAACCTAGATTCCGTCACATCTTTGAAAAATTTAAAATATTTGTGGCAAACAAGGCTTGTGCCAACTGCAGGTGGGGGCTTACTCCCCCTTTTTGTTTTTGTAATCGCTCCTTGAGACATTGATGATTTCTTTCTATAATAGCTTGCCCTTGGGGGTTATAAGGAATCCCAGTACTGTGTTTAATTCCCCATCTCTCAAGAAAGTTTGCAAGGGTCTTAGAGGTAAATCAAGGCCCATTGTCAGTTTAATCTGACTGGGCAGTCCCAGCGTTGAAAAACATTGAAGGAAGTGAGACTGAGCTTGTTTGGCTCTTTCTCCAGTGTGGGCTGTGGCCCAACAGGCTCTAGAATGGGTGTCAATGGACACAAAAACATGTTTAAGCTTGCCAAAAGCAGCAAAGTGAGTGACATCAGTTTGCCAGAGAGCATTAGGTCATAAGCCTAGAGGATTAACTCCTTGGGGTTGAAGTGGGGGTACCTTAAGGAAAGGCTGGCAAGATTTACATGCTTGAATGATTTTTTTCAATTCTTTTATAGGCACTTGAGGGAACGTTTGGTGTAGACCTCTCCAATTTACATGAGTTAGCTCATGAAAGTTTGTAGCTTCCTGAGCTGTTAGAATGTTAGGCCCTGAAGCCCCCAGATAAGAAACCAGGAAGGCTCGAGTGTCCCCTAAGGTGTTGAAGGTATATTGGGGCATTTCTTCCTTCTAAAAGGGCCTTAAGCTCTACCATAGAGGTGAGATTGAGTTACTGTCCAGCGTAATGTGAGCCTGTGGTAAATGAGATAGAAGGTTGGCCACATATAAACTGTCAGTAAAAAGGTTGCAGGACTCCTGAATGTCCTGCAGTGCCATTATGACTGCTAATAATTCCTTATATTGGGCAGATCCTTGGCTTGGCTGGAATCTTTGACTGGTTGGGGTGGAACTGTTCTCTCTAAAGGCCACATAGGCTGAGCCAGCTTTCCCTCCTTCAGTTGTGGTCATAGTGACTGAATACCCTGTTTGGGTATATAATATAATTTTCAAAAAGGGTATAATCTCCTGAAATAAGGTAAAATTAATAATCCCTCCAAAATACAATTTAACTTCTTCCTTAAATTAAGTGACATAAAATCTCTTGGAGGGATATTCTATTTCTTCAAAAACATCTACTAAATATGTAACAAAGCCAGGTACTATACTAGCTAGGATTTCTCCCAACAGTCAATTATATCAGTAAAAAATATATATATTACAGCTGTCTTTTATAAAGCTAAAAATCAGGCCCATTTAATCTATCAAGGCTAAAAGGCCATGGGTGAAAATCAAGTACTAAACCGGTATATTTTGTTTTAATGATTAAAGTGCTAATATAGTTCATTCTTAAAAGAACTTTAATTAGCCTTCATCTGTATATCTACTGGAATGATAAATGAGCTATTTTCTATTAATACCCACAGTAATATAAAAGAATGGTATTTCTAACTACCTGTGCCATACCAAAAGTACAACCTAATATAATAAATAATGTTTACTTAACTGCCTATATTTTTATTATTCCTATTCCATCAGTAAATTACAAAAGGCAACCCTGAAGGCCTAGACTCTGGCTTAGCACGAGGCCACCTGCCCCCCTCCCATTTTGCTCAGCCTCCAGGCCCACTATCCACACCTCAGGAAAAACTGAAGCCAGAGCCAATCCATCAACCTCCTGCTGGGAAAAATAGGCTGAGACACCTGTATTAGTCACTTTTCTGTTGCTGTGATAAAACACCATGACCAAAGGAACTTATAAAAGGAAGAGTTTATTTGAGCTTACGATTGACAGTTCCAGGGAACTAGAGTCCATTGTGGTGGGAGGCATGGCAGTTGGAGATTGGAGCAGCAAACCAAGGGTCACATCTCACAATGAGCACAAGAAGCAGAGAGAGCAGCTGGAGACCACAAGGCTTGTTAAACTCACTAAGCCTGCCCCCAGTGACATACTTCCTCTAGCACGGCCACACCTTCTAAGACCTCCAAAAACAGTGCCACCAACTGGAGAAAAAATGTCTGAATTCTTAAAGCCTATGGGGGACACTCATTCAAACCACCACAACAGCCTAAATGCTATCTTCAACAACAAAGAATGGGTTGCCCCTTGTATTAGTCACTTTTCTGTTGCTGTGATAAAACCACCAGGACCAAGGGAACTTATAAAAGGAAGAGTTTATTTGAGCTTAGGATTGATGGTTCCAGGTAATCAGAGTCCATTGTGGTGGGAGGCATGGTGGCCAGGGCTGGAGCAGCAAGCCGAGGGTCACATCTCACAATAAGCACAGGAAGTCAAGAGAGAGACTGGAGACTGCAAGGCTTGTTGAACTCACTAAGAATAACTACCCGCAGTGACATACTTCCCCCAGCATGGCCACACCTTCTAAGACCTCCAAGAACAGTGCCACCAAATGGAGACAAAATGTCTGAATACTTAAAGCCTATGGGGGGAAGCTCTCATTCAAACCACCACACCCCTCTTCTCACCTGCCCTTCCCCCAAAGCCTAGACGCTACTGGCTAAAGAAAAAAAACCTACAGGAGAACAAAAGGACAATTGTGACTGGACTTTATTCCATCAATATAATTACATATACAGATCTTTCCAGCCAAAAACTTAAGACCTTTGGGGCACAAGTAAAATCACCATCTATGTTAAAAGGGATATCAAATAATACCTGTATGTCTTCATGTATAGGACAAAAAATATCATTCTTAGAGGAAAGAGTCATTCACATATCTATGTCATAGGAAAAATGTTGTCTTCATGTGTAGGAAAGAATGTTATCTTTAGAAAAGTGTCACTCACATACTGTATGTCTTGATGGGAGAAAAGGTTTTATATTTGATTTGTCATTTTCTAGAGTTCCACCACATGAGGGAAAGGTGACATACTCAGTAAGTCTTTTTAGATCTTTTATGGTCTGTTTGTGATACACTGTCACCAGTTTCTGTCTTTAAATTAATAGGTGTGAAAGCACTTGAGGCTGTGAAAATTTGGGCAGCTGCCCTGCAGCCTTTTGCAACCTCTGTGTTAAGAGGAAAATCAAAGGATGCCTGTGTGCTTATATTTGGGAGAAAAATGTTCTCTTTTTTAATTTTTTTTTGAACAATGTTATCTTTCGTTCACGAAGCCATGTTACCTACAACTCAAGTCCCTCTAGGCCACATAGATTATCCCTCTTTGATAAGACTAATCCCCACCTTAGGAGTTCAGCTTCCTGGTTTGTCAAAAGCCAGTTAAGGGTTGCAGCTCAGAATGCCCTAAGTCCAATATCAAGCCATCCCTAAAAGTTCCCTGAAAAAAGAATGACAACCCTGCTCCATTTTAATTAAAAATGTAGAGAGCTAGCTGTGGGACTGAGACTTTGTCTGGCTGGAAGCAGAAATCTGCAAAACATTGTCCCAGTATCCTCTGTGAGTTATCTGGTAGCTCTGTGTGGTTGGGATAATGCAGTATTCCTGCCTCGCCTGCTTCAGCAAAGCTCAAGACCCTGAGGTCTCTCTCTTTTGATGTACAGAGCAGATGTCACACTTCAAGCTTACTATACACACACCCAGGTTCTGCTGTCCCCAGTGGGAGCTGCATTGGGCCACACTTCCCAGAGTATCCCTAATAGAAAAATAATAACATGATATGACAACTCTGCTTTTTTTTAATAAGTAAAAAGAGCAAGATGTAGGTATTCTTTTGGCAGAAGCACTTAAGAGAGTCAGCAAGCAGCCTCCAAGCCTGGACCCCTGTTGATATCTTGTTAAATCCATGAAACCTGCACCAGCAACAATTGTATTTGATGCCTTAGGGCAAACCATAGATCTGGAACAAATGGCCTGAAGTCCCACTTGTCCCAACTGCTGGGCCCAACCCTCAATTCTTTGTGCCCCAGCCCCCTTGCAAGGATCTGTATAAAATACCCTGAGCTACAACATTAAATCAAGATTTTTTCCCCCTTGTGGAATCACTCTCAGTCTCAATGAGTCTGTTTCGTTTCTCTCTCCGGGATACTTCCCACCATTCCCTCATCCTCCCAGCTGAGGCTCAAGCTAGGACTGTTTCTCAGCTGGCCAAGGACAATTCCAAGGTTCTCAATATTGCAGATCTGCAAGCCCTGGCCCAGGGAAAAGAGCATTTAGTGAAAGGTGGCATACACATAATGAACATTTAAAGGACCACCAGACATGTATTTCAGATGACAAACAACAAAAGAGATCCACATATCAAAAGCACAGCAAAAAAGCAATAATATGGGAAATCCAAGTAATAACTTCCCACCAAATTCCACCAGTCCTATAAAAGACTCCCAAAATGAGAACTCCCTAGAGGTAAACCAAGACACAGTCCTTAAAAGAGCTATCATAGAAATACTTAAAAAAAAATCAAGGAATATAAAGAACAACAGACAAATGAATCAAAGGCCTAGAAGTAGAGAACAATAAACTTAAAGAAAACACAGAAAAGTGAATCAAAGAACTAGGAGAAGACAGTGACAAACTCTGTAGGGAAGTGGAAATACTGAAGAAATCTCAGACTGAAATTAAAATGGAAATCGAGGGGCTGGAGAGATGGCCTAGCGGTTAAGAGTGCCGACCGCTCTTACAGAGGACCCGGGTTCGATCCTCAGCACCCACATGGCTGCGGAGAGCCTTCTGAAACTCCAATTCCAGGAGAACTCCAGTTACAGGGGAATCCGACACCCTCTTCTGACCTCCGTGGCATTGCAGGACATGGGTGCACAGACTTGCATGCAGACAGTACATTCATACACATACAGAAATAAAATTAATAAAAAAAGTTTAAAAAAATGGAAATAGAACACTCATCAACAGGAAAGTATGAGAACGCCTCAATAACAGAGTGGATAAAGCAGAAAATAGATTATCAATACTGGAAAATAACATGGAAGTACTAGGATGTTCAAGCAAAGAATTTGAAAAAATTAAAAGAACACAGGAATGGAATAATCAATTTCAGTAAAGTGGAGGTATATTATATTAACCTAGAAAAGTCAGTAACCTTTCTTTATACCAATAACAAACAATTAGAAAAGGAATAGAAGGAGACATTCCCATTCACCATAGCCTTAAAAAATATCTAGTAACAAAACTGACCAAAGACACTAATATCTACAAGAAAATTTTAAATCCATGAAGAGCTTGAAGAAGACTCCAGAAGTTGGAAGGACCTCCAATGCTCGTAGATTAGAAGAATTAATACAATAAAAATTATCATTTTGCCCCAAATAATATACAGATAATGCAATCCCATTTAAAATCGCCATGAGCTTCTTCACAGACCTAGAAAAATCATCCTAAAGTTCATATGGAAAAACAAAAAATTCTGTATAGCCGAAGCAACCCTGAACAAAAAGAACAATGCAGGGGCAATTACTTTTCCAGACTTCAAAGTATATTACAGGGGTATAGTCATAAAAACAGCCTGGTATTGGAACAAAAACAGAGTGCTAGATCAATAGGTTTACCACAAGTAGAAGAATAAACTTAAAACCATACATCTCACCCAGTACAAAAATCAACTCGAAATGGATCAAAGACATCAGTGTAAAACTTGAATCTCTGAAAATGATAAATGAAAACATTAGCAGTAACCTACAAGAAACAGGTTTAGGAAAAGTCTTTATAAATCAGACAGCATCCACACTGGAAATAAGGTCAACAATTGCCTTGTGGGACCTTATTAAACTCAAGAGCTTTTGTATAGCAAAATGAACAATCAAAGAAGTGAAGAGAAAACACACAGAATGGGAGGAAACCTTCACCAGTGATGCATCTGACAGAGCATCAATATCCAGAGTAAATAAACTACTCAAAAAACAAAGGAACAATGGGGCTGGAGAGATAGCCTAGCAGGTAAGAGCATTGACTGCTCTTGCAGAGGACCCGGGTTCGATCCCCAGCACCCACATGGTGGCCGAGAACTGTCTGTAACTCCAGTTCCAGGAGAATTCCAGTTCCAGGGGAATCCGACACCCTCTTCTGACCTCCACGGCATTGAACGACATGGGTGCACAAACCTACATGCAGACAGTACATTCATACATATAAAAATAAATAAATCAAATTTTAAAAACTTCTTTAAAACAAAGGAACAAGAAAACAAATGACGCACACAAAAGATGGAATAAAGAGGTGAACAGAGACTTCACCAGTGAGGAATTAAAGCTGGCTAAGAAACATCTTAAAAAGTGTTCAACTTTGCTAATAATTAAGGAAATGCAAAATAAAATCACTTTAAGATTTCATTTTACTCTGGTAAGACTGGCTATGATCAAGAAAACAAAGGATATTGAATGCTTGGAGAAGTTGTAGGGAAAGGAGAACATTCATCCACTGCTGGTGAGAATGCAAATTCATGCAACCCTTATGGAAAGCAGTGTGGAGAACTCTTAGAAAACTCAAAATGAACCTACCACCTGACCCCGTCATACCACTCCTGGGTATATACCCACAGCACTTATCCTACTGCAAAAATACATGCACATCTATGTTTATTGAAGCTCTCTTCACAATAGCAAAGAGTTGAAAGCAACCCAAGTGCCCCTCAACCGAGGAGTGATTAAAGAAAGTGTGGTACATTATGAAATCATGAACTTTGCAGGTAAATGGATTGAACTAGAAGCCATTATGCTAAGTGAAGTAACACAGTCCCAGAAAAAACAGTGACGCATGGTGTCTCTCGTTTGTGGATCCAAATCTGTATTTATAAGGCAAGCAGAATAATTATTTTTCTTTCTTTCTTTTTATTAGGAAATGTAATACCAGATGTTACTCACCAACATTCTTTACCTGCATTCAACTCTATGGCCAAACTGTGAATCCCTATACACGTTTTGAAATTAACCTAGAGTTTATATTCAGACATCATAATTTTGGTATATGTGTGGCATGTATATATGCATATTTTAGAGCTATGCAAATTGGAAAGAACAACAACAAAAAGACTGGTTCAAAGAACCAACTGAAACAGTAACTTCTGCCCAAAACAGAAAACTTCTGCATCAAAAAATGTAAAAAAGACTGAGAAAATAATGCAAGACATGTATGACAGAATGCATGAACTCTGGCTGGCTGGGGACAAGGAAAGGGGAATAGGTATAAATTTGATTAAGAAATGTTGTATGAAATACATAAAACTTCAATAAAAACATATGCAAGTAAAATATTTTTGATAAAAAATAGAACATGAATTTGGGAGTGAGATAGATTTGAGGGCCTCAGGGATTATTGGAGAGAGAAATATGGATTAGAATTGATCAAGATATATTATATCCATAAATGAAATTTTCAAAGAACAAATAAAATTATTTACAAAGCGCTGTACCATTTACATTTGTATCTCATTAAAGTCATAAATTTCTTTTTTAATCAAACAAAAGATGTACAATGATGAAAGCTATAAAGTACACATAAGTCTACAAATTATGTATTAATTATCAAAAATATCAATGAAATTCTAAATAAATGGAGAGATACTTAATGTTCATAAATAAAACATTATTGTTAATATGGTTCCTTCTTCCTAAATGATTTACAGATTCAGTAAACCCCATTTAAAATTATACTAAGTTATTTCATTCTGTAGATGCTGGAAAGGTAATTTCATATTGTATAGAACAATGGAAATGACATACAAAAGCCTGCTTTATACTGAAGGAAAAGGAAAAAAGAAGAATATCTCTACTAATGTCACAACTTACTTACATTTACTTTCTTCAAAACACTGTAATGTTAGCAAAATAGAAAAAAAGTAGAACAATGAAAAAGAAGAGACAGACACACAAACTGATCCACATAGAGTCAAATGACATTTAACTGGATATATTCTTTTGGAAAAAATTATGCAGAAATAGCCACATATCCACAAATAAAAAGGTGAATTCAAACACAGACCTTACGCTTTATAAAATTTTGCTCAGTATGAATCAGAAATCTACATGTAAAAAGAAAAAAGGCAAGACAGTGAGTAGTTAGTACCTACAAGATACAGAACCAGATGTGCTGGGGTCTGGGAATGGCATAAGTAGGTGTCACTTTGGAGGTATGGTGCAGGAAAGAATACATGATCTAGAATTCACAAAATTAAAGGTCAAACTTTCTCTACAGCTAAGTGATAATTAAAGCATGCACCACAGAAGAGAGAGAGAAGGCATTTGAAAAGACATATAGCTAGTCAAGAACTGGCATCTAGGAAATGGCTTTCTAAATCAGATTTCAATCACTCAGGAATTGAGGTCATCAGTTGACAAATGTGACCTCCTTAATCTAAAAATCTTCTGTATACCAAAGAAAACAATAAATCAAGTGAACACAAAACCTTCAGAGGTTTAGATAAATATTGATTAGCTCCATATATGACAGAAGATTACATCCAGAATATACAAATAATTTGAAAAAATAATCAATGAAACAAACGACCCACTTAAAAAATCAGAACAGAGAGCTCTCAAAAAAAGCAATGAAAAAGGGTAAGAGGTACCTTAAAAAGTGTGCAACCTTCTGAGTAACTAGGGAAATGTAAATTAAAATGACTTTAAGACTTCATTTTAGCTTAGTCGGAATGGCTANAAAGCATCAATAAAAACTAATTTAAAAAAAAAAAAAGAAAGAAACATGGCTAAGAAATAACCTTAAAAAGTGTTCAACATCTTTAGTGATTAGGGAAATGCAAATCAAAATTACTTTAAGATTTCATCTTACCTGAATCAAAATGGCCAAGACCAAGAGAGCAAAGGCCACCAAATGCTGGCAAGGATGCTGGAGAACAGGATCCCTCACTCACTGATAGTGGACTGAAAACTGGTACAACTACTGTACAAGTCAGTGTGGAGAAATATACCATACAATTTGGTCATACCACTCCATCAGATACACCCAGAGGACTGACTCATCCTTCTACAGAGATACCTGCACAGTCATGTTTGTTGTGGCTCTTTTCACAATAGCTAAGAAATGGAAACAACCTAAATGTTCTTCAACTGATGAATGGATAGTGAAAATGTAATACATTTACACACTGGAGTTCCACTCAGCAGTAAATAAATTCAAAATCACAAAATTTGTACCTAAATAGATGGAACTAGAAGCCGTTATTCTACTTGGAAAAACAAGCCAAGTATATTCTCCTTCTTTTGTGGATATTAGATTCAAATACTTATATGTGAGTGTGTCTCATGACGTAATCATCAGAGCCAGGGAAATGGAAAGGAATCATGGAGGTAAAGGGAAAGAGAAGGTCAAGAAAAGGGGATATGATTAGTCTGGTGAAATGGAGAAAATGGGGGTAATTTAACTGGAGAGGGCTGTACAGAGGGACAGGAGAGATAGATAATGCTTAGAGGGTATAAAAAGCCAAAGGGGCATGTATTAGTTCAAAGGCCTACAGAAACACACACATATGCGTTCAGCTAAAGGACATATAACAAAGAAACACAGTCCCAGGCAGGAGAAACTTCCCTTGGAATTGTTGGTCAAGGTAGTCAGAGACACCCAAAAGAATATAAGCTCTTGACATAGTCCTTGATTTCTAACCAGAAATTGAATGTAAGACCATATTGCAAAGACAGAACATACTTCAGACACAGGACTTGGAGCATCAATCTGGAACTGACCTGGAAGGCTCCTTCCTGGAGCCTAGCTTTCACAGGATGAGAGGACACCATGTAAGTTCCCAAGGCAGAAAGTCATTCAATGGCTTAGCCAGCTGTAATGTCTAATAAACACAACAACGATTGGTCCAGCAAACTATCTCTATTGGTGCAATAGTGGCACATTTATCTTGGGGATGGTAATCAACAGCTATCTAATGGTATTTAAGGCCTGCTTAATTGGAGAGAACTCATGTATGGTACTGTAAACATAGCCAAATACACATGGAGATGTTATAGATCATAGAGAAAAACATATTTTTGTCACATCCCCAGACCAACGCAGTTTCTTACTATACTGTAACTCAAAATTTGTATCCTTATATTTTCAGACAAGGGTACTTTTCAACATTCATCTAAAAAGCTTCTTTTAGCAACAGATGAAGACCATTAAAGTGTTCTGAAATGGTTAAAAACAGAGAATAATAGACACATCTAAAATGCAACCTCTACACCTAAAGCTAATGGAAGTCAGAAAGAATATTAATACACCTCTTAACTCTCCCCTGCAAAGCTTCCTTAATGCAACAGATTACACCAGAAAACCACAACTTGACAAAGTACAGAGAATGAGTGCTTGTCATTGGGTAGGAAACCTATATCAAACCTCGGCCAAGGTTCAGTGATCATTGCAGAAGGGACAGACAGTCTGTAAAAGACAGGGGAAGTGAACAATCACAAGGAATCAGAATTTTCCAGAAATTTGAGAAGTTACTCATCTGAACTTAAAAATAGAAGCATACATAAGACCCAAACAAGCTAAAACTAGACAAAACTAGCACAGAAAGGGGAAATGGTAACTAGTTAGTGCTGGGAGAGAGAGAGAGAGAGAGAGAGAGAGAGAGAGAGAGAGAGAGAGAGAGAGAGAGAGATTGTTTCCTTTGATTTATTAATTTTTATTTTTATATGTGTAAGTGTATTCTCTGGGTGTATGTAGACCACTGGGGCACAGAGAATAGAAGAGGGCATCAAATCCCCTGGAACTGGAGTTAACAGATAGTTGTTAGAGCCATGTGGGTTCTGGGATTCAAGTAAGGGTCTTCTGCAATAACAATCAGTGCTCTTATCCACTTAGAAATCTACTTAGAAATCTCTCCAGCCCAAGTTCATTTTCTCTGAGGGATTGACTCTAGCTAGGTTGACCAGGGTTTGATTCACACTGGGACATATGGGGACACAAACTTGGCTCATCAGGCCTTAACATGTATGACAGAAAGCATGAAACCTGGTAGGGGTGGGGGCTGTGGAAGGATGCAGATGAGGATCTAAATATGATCAAGATATATTAAGTTCATAAAAATTCAATTAAAAAGTTAAAAATAATGCAAAGTGTGGTAGCACATGCCTTTAATCTCAGCACTCAGGAGGCCAAGGCAGGATGACATCTATAGACAACCTGGTTCACATAGTGATTGCCAAGTGGGCTAACTAGGTAGGGCCACCACCAACAAAAATTTAACAAAAATTAAAAAAAATCAAAAGAACTATTAAAAGTCAATAAAAAGTACACAAGCATTTTAAATCAGGTCAAACATACAGAGCAAAATGATCAAGGAAGGCATAGGGATGGCAAAGGGTCCTATCAAAAATGATCCATACAAGCCTTTTAAGAGCTGATATCACAGTCTGCAGAGATGCCTGAGTGGCTATGAGCACTGACTGCTCTTGCAGAAGATCCAGGTTCAAATCGCAGCACCCACATGGCTGCTAACAACCATTTGTAACTCAGTCCGAGGGTATCTGACACCCTCTTCTGACCTCAGGGGGCATTGCACGACATGGCTGCATTAATATACATGCAGACAATATAGTCATACACATAAAATAATATATATTTTTTAATTTACAATTTTGTTCTTTTTTAATATTTATTTATTTTTATTTATTTATTTGATCTTTTTGAGACAGCAGCCCCCTGTAGCCCTAGCTGTCCTGGGACTTGCTATGTAGACCAGCCTGGCCTTGAATCACAGAGATCCTCCTGACTCTGCCTCCTGAGTGCTGGGATTAAAGGCGAGTGCCACCACGCCCAGCAATAAAATTTATATTTTAGAAAAGAGCTGATATCACAAGCTGGAGAGATGGCACACCTAAAAAGGCTCAGGCTAACAAACAAAATCCAATTACCCCCACTCACCTATTTCAGATGGTCAAAATCCAGAACCTTGACCATGCAAAATGTGGGAAAGGCTACAAAGTACACCTGTTTGTTGCTCAGAAGAATTCAAAGAGCTACAGCTACTCTGGAAGCCAGCTTGGTGGTTTCATTCAAAGTTAAATATCCCACATTCAATGATCTAGTAATTGTGATCTTCCTGCTTTCACAAAGGAGTACCAGATGTGTTTCACAAAAAAACTTGTCTTATATCCTCTTTGAGGGATTTGCTTCTTAATCAAAGACAAATAGATAGAAAGTAAAAACAAAAATTTGAAAAAGACCTTTCATTCAAATCACAAAAGGAAACAGGAGTCTCCATTCCTGTTACAAAGTACGCTTCAACTTAACAATTAAATAGAGAATTTGAGGGCAATTACACCCTCAAACCTACTGAAGGTAGATCATCAATAGTAAATGACTCTTTTAAATACGGGTTTTGAGTAAATGATCTATCAACTGAAGATAAAATTGTAAAAATTGTTCAATCTTGTTTCAGAACTTTATAAAGGTAAGGCATTTGTTACAGTTGATGGTAGAGGATTATCATTTTTTTACAAAATATTTTTATTGGTGTTTTGTGTTTTTCATTGATCACTTTTCAGTCCAATTTAGACAAATTCCTTTTTTCATGCTCCCACCCCACACCAGTTCATGTATTCTGCCACACATGTCCTGCATCTTTTTCTCAGTCTTTTTAAAGTTTTTCTCTGCAGAGGTTTATTGTTTGGGCAGAAGTTAACTGTCTCAGTCAATTCTTTGATGCAGTCCTTTTGTCATTATAGTTGCCTCCCATTTTTTTTATGTTTCATTTATTTCATACATCATTTCTCAATTCAGTTCAGGCATATTCCCCTTTCCCTTCTCCCCAGCCCACCCCACCCCAGACCATGCAGTCTGCCATAACTGCCCTTATCTTTCACTCAGTCTTTTTTCTTATGCTTAGGAATTCACATTTTCCTCCATTAATTTTATATTACTCTAAAATACGGATACATATTCTTCACCCATATACAGTAATTACAGAGTCTGAGAATAATTGGTGGGTGGATTCTAGAGCCGGTTGAGAGATTCACATTTTACCAACATAGTTGCTTTCAGATAAACAGAAATATAACAATACTGTCATTCAGCTTGCCTTTCTTCTGGGGGATTTGGTGCTAGCATCCACAAATGAGGGAAACCATTCTCCATTTGTCTTTCTGGGACTGTGTTACTTCACTCAGCATAATGGCTTCGAGCTCCATCCATTTACCTGCAAAGTTCATAATGCCATTTTTCTTTACCGCTGAATAGTAGTTAATTGTACCACATTTTTTGTCATCCACTCGTCTGTTAAGGGGCATTTGGGTTGGTTCCAGCTCTTTGCTATTGTGAAGAGAGCTGCAATAAACATGGACGTGCATGTATCTTTGTGGTAGGATGAGTCTTTGGGGTACATACCCAGGAGTGGTATGACTGGGTCAGGTGGTAGGCTCATTCTGAGTCTTATTTTTAAATATTTTTTAAATTTTATTCATTTTTTTGTTCGTGTATGAATGTACTGTCTGCATGTAGGTTTGTGCACCTGTGTTGTTCAATGCCGCGGAGGAAGAGGGTCTCCGATTCCCCTGGAACTGGAGTTCTCCTGGAATTGGAGTTACAGACGGTTCTTAGCCGCCATGTGGGTGCTGGGGATCAAACACGGGTCCTCTGCAAGAGCATTCAGTGCTCTTAACCGCTAGGCTATCTCTCCAGCCCCGTCATTCTGAGTCTTTTAAGGGGTTCTCCACACTGCTTTCCACAGTGGTTGTACAAGTTTGCATTCCCACCAGCAGTGGATAACTGTTCCCTTTTCCCCACAACCTCTCCAGCATCTGTTGTCTTTTTTGTTTTCTTGATCTTAGCTATTCATGTTGGAGTGAGATAAGGAAGTAAAGATGGCTGAGAAACATCTTAAAAAGTGTTCAACATCATTAATTAAAGAAATGCAAATTAAAACCACTCTCAGAGGATTGTCTCTTCACTTTCAAACTTCTGCTGAAGTATAATTNATGTATATATACAATACAAGTATATATATATACAATACAATACTTGTATTGTATATATATATAGTATATATATATACTATATATATATATATATACATATAGTATATATATATATACATATATGTATACATATATGTATATATATATATATACCCACCAAGTAATAATAACAAGTACTTTCCTATTAATAAATCCTTATTGCATATTTCCCACCCAGAATCATTACCTGATAGTATTAAAAGCAAAAGATTCAGTGATATGCTTTCTGCAGCAGTCATTTTATTTTAAAGGGGCACAAAGATTGGAAAAAGTATTTCATAAAAGGAAAAAGTCTAAAATAAATAAAAAATAATCCCTAGAAAAGTAAAAACAAAACACAACTTATTAAAACTTTCCAGATGTAGCAAAAGAAGTAATAAAGGTGAAGTCTGTAGCAATAAATGCCTACATGCAAGAAAAAAAGATCTCAAGTAAAAGACCACTAGAAAAGTTAGAAAAATAAACAGTTCAAATGTAACAGAAAGCAGGAAGTCATAAATATAAAACCTAAGTAGTGGGAAAAAAAGAATTGGCAAAAAGGGAGAAAACAAGAAAGAAACTAAGATTTGATTTTAAGAAAAATTGAGCAAAATTCACAAGCTTTTACTTAGAGTTAACTAAGAAAGATAAAAGATAGAAATAGTATCAGAAAGAAACATATTCCTAATGACACAAAAATGAAAAAGTTCACAAGAATATTATAATAAGTATTTAACAGTCAAATACATAACATAAAAGACATGAACAAATTCCTAGAAATAATTAATTTACAAATACTAAATCGTGAAGAAATTGTGAACTAGATGATAAATATCTAATATGGACTGGAATTCAGACAAAACCTCTTAGAACTAGGTAAAAAATGACTCACTTCACGGATGAATTCAACCAAGATATAGACACAAACTAATATCAATCCTTCTTTAAATTGTCCAAAGAATTAAAAAGGCAGCAACACATCAGAATGCATTTTATGAAGGTATTATTATTCCAACAGCACACTCTGGATAAGATCCCACAAAAAAAGAAAACTACAGGGTAATGATTTTAACACCATTAACAGGATTCCAGCATACTGTATTTAACAGGCCATGAAGATGATTATTGTTTTAATTTTTTTAAATTTTATTTATTTTTGTATGTGTATGAGTCTGCATGTAGGTCTGTGCACCCATGTCATGCAATGCCGCAGAGGTCAGAAGAGGGTATTGGATTCCCCTGGAACTGGAGTTCTCCTGGAATTGGAGTTACAGAAGGTCCTTAGCCACCATGTGGGTGCTGGGGATCAAACCCAGGTCCTCTGAAAGAGCAGTTGGTGCTCTTAACCGCTAGGCTATCTCTCCAGCCCTGAAGATGATTATTAAAAGTGAGATTTATCCCTGTGAAAAATAGTCCCAATGTACAAACATATGTTATTGTGTGACATACCACATTACAAGAAAAAAAATCTTGCATGGATATCATTATAGATGGGGAAATATCATTCAACAAAATAAAACAATATTTTCATGATAAAAACTCAACAAACTAGGAATACAGAATATTATTTAAAGTAATGAAGATGCAGATGTAAAGCTTTCAGATAGTAATGTTCTCAAAAATACTGAATCCTTCTTCAGATCATAAACAAAACAAATATATAGAAACCATTGAAATATTCTCAGAAATTTTTTCAGTTAAATGTTTGGGAGTTGTTAATAATAGAAACATATTTGTGTCTATTGTTTACAGCAGAACTAATTACCTTCCTAACTTAAAAAATATTTCTCTGCAATATAATTGGAACAAACATTGAAAAATACATAACAAGTAAGTTAAACTGTATTCAGTCCAAATCACTCCTCAATGTTCTCTTCTTTTGGAGTTAAAGGAACATCTATCTCAGTATCATGTGACACCAACAGCAAACGTTTAATATTTTTGTCATACGGTGTGAAATCTAGACTTAACTTTGAAATGTGTCATTATTTTTAAACTTTCATACTTTATTCAGATCATTTCATGAAGATGCAATTACTCAAGTAAAATAAGGTAAAGATGAAATTTGCTAAAATATCAAGAATGTTAAAGGAACTGAACACAATGCCCTGAAACAAGCTACATGGGCTCATTCCTGCCAGCTTTATCATCTGTACAGAGGGACAGGTAGAAGCTTCATATGATTATTTTTCTGATTGGTTAAACCAACCTATACTAATAATACTATTAATTTTAGTTTTTGTAGCCATTATTGTAAGAAAACATAAAAAATAATATCCAACACCTAAAACAATACTTTAGAATACATTGAATTCAATGCAAAATTACAAATCTCTGAATGATGCATAGTATCTATAATGAGGAAAAATAATGAAAATTATATAAAATATATTGAATAATTGGAAACTTAATACGTGCTTCCACAGAAACTCTGGTCCAAGGAGAATTCAAGAGAAAAGAAATGTAACACCTTTTAGAGTGAAATGAAAATTAGTACAACATATTATAATTTTGATGTACATCAAAAGCAACTTACATTTCTTCCTGAATATACTGTAAGAATGAACTAAAGACACAGAAGAAATAAAGATAGAAGGAAAAATCAATGAAAGAGAAAATTAAAGACAAGTAATAAAATCAATGAAAACCAAAACTACTTCTTGAAGATCAGGAAAATCTGGTGTTGTTCCCATTGGACAGACTGCAAAATCTCTTACGTCAGTGGTCTTTTGCAAGTATCATTTCTGCCCCCATTTTACAGAGGAGAAAGATAAAGTACTAAGTTTCATGTGATTTGAGTCAGGCCTCACTCTCATCCTTTAACCTCAGTGATCTGAATCAGGAAGTCATGTTTTGAAATATAGTACACTATATAATGCATACATCTCGATTCATAACAATTAATATAGAGAGGAATACAGCAACATTTATGACACAATAACTTTACACAAGTAGTTCATCTCCATATGTGTGCTGGTTTGAAAGAGAAATGTCTCCCATAGCCATATATTGGAACCAAGTGGTTGCTGCTTGGGGTGGTGATGGAACTTTTAGAAGGTACAGCTAGAAGAAGGATTTCCCTTCTTCAAGAGTTCTTCTCTCTCTCTCTCTCTCTCTCTCTCTCTCTCTCTCTCTCTCTCTCTCTCTCTCTCTCTCTGTGTGTTTGCTCCATACAGATGAAATGTGATTACCCAGCATCCTCCTTCCACCATGCCATGCCTTCCTGGCCACAGCTGAGTATCTTTCTACAGCCATAAACAAAATAAACCCATTTTTTTCAGCTTGCTTTGGCAATTGTATTTTATCACAGCAGGAGAAAGTATCTAATACAATACCCATCCTGGAATGTTTGCATTTTTGGTGGACTTAAGTAGATATTTAAGCCTTAATTAATATTTTACCACATTCTTTTTATTGACTGTCATCTCCCACTGTCTAATATTCTACAACTAATTTAACCAGACATTTTTTTGTAGATATTTGTCTCCAATTTTAAAACAACAGTTCAATAAAAATTGTTGTACAGCCAGGTGCAGTGGCACACACCTTTAATTCCTGCACTCTGGAGGTAGAAGAAGGTGGATCTCCATGACCTCAAGGCCAGTGCCACCCTGGTCTACATAGGGAGTTCCATGCCAAGAAAAACTCTGTCTCAAGCAAACATCCAAAAAGGGAAGAAAGTTTGAAAGACCGATGCTATGTATACACATTTACTTTGTATTGATTTTTACAAATTACCCTTGAAATGTGTTTTCCCAATTGATGCACCTACCCATGAAGCAAATGTTATTCTTTCTGACCTTCTAGGCAATCCTGCATGGAAATGGATTTTCAAATCTGTGTGCTCTTTAGATTCCCTCTGGGAACTGACATTTCTTTCTTATTTCTACTTTGTGTCTCTTTCCCTGTATGTGTTTTTATCTACTCTTTCATGTTGCTGCCCTGTCTTCGTTTTACTTGTACCTTTGAAATTTTACTTGGGCAATTCTATTTTTTATATTAATCTGTAATTCATTTATCATATAAAAACAATTTATCAGCCTGATATTTGTGTATCGCTAGTTAATTTATGGTAGTCAAAATATAAAAACTTAGGTTTACATGTAACATTTTCAAATACATAATTTTGTATGCTATCCACATAATTTAATGAAAAGAAAAATAAAGTTTGAGTTGTATTCTAGTTTTTTTATTGATGTTTTGTCTATTTCAGACATCATTTTTCAATTCAGTTCAGGCATATTCCCTTTTCCCTTCCCTCCACCCCACCCCCACCCCACCCCAGATCATGCATTCTGCCATAACTGTCCGGCATCTTTCTCTGTCTTTTTTTAATGCTTATTGCAGCTCTATTCTAGTTTTTTTAAGGCTAATAGGCTGGAGAGATGGCTTAGCAGATAAGAGCATTGGCTGCTCATGCAAAGGACCTGGGTTTGATTCCCAGCACCCACATGGCAGATAAAAATGTCTGGAACTCTAGTCCCAGGGGATTTTCCCACCCTTTTCTTACCTCCTTGGGGATTGCACAACATGGGTGAACTTACTCACATGCAGGAAATACACTCATACACATAAAATAAAAATAATAAATAAAATATTTTTAAACCCCAATTATTAGAAAAATTAAGTTGATGTTAATATCTAATTCTATTTTTATATTTCTATTTTTGAAACACTGTTACTTTTAATACATTGTTATTAAATTTTACTAGACATACATAAACTCTTGTATGGTGTAGAAGATATCACTCATAGCATAGAAAAGCACATATCTCTATCAAAGACACCAAGATGTTGTGTGAGTGGCTGAGGAGGTGACTAATGTTATATTGTAATGTTTTCTTCCTGAGCGAGGAACTTGACCAAGTATTGCATGTCAAATTTCTTTAGAACAGTTTCAAATGTTTGAAAACAATATAAGCAAATGAAAAAGCAAAGCATTTCTTGTGCATAGATGTTTAATCACTTAACATTTTTCTGTTTCAAATCAACAAATATCATTATATTTTCAGACACTTGTCAGTTATTCATGGATAGTATAACCCACATTCTATTTGCATTTTATTTTCTATGACAAATATTGTCTCTAGATAAATTCTGGCCATATTTTCTAAAATAATATTTGTCAAACAAATGTAGAATTAATATTAATACAATCTATGCACCAAGCAGGGCGTTCATATCACTGTGCCCTTTCTAAAACAGAAGTTGAGTAAATGGCATTTTAATGTAGAGGTTTGCTAACCATTTGGCATAAAGAATGACTCAGTGTTAAAATAAACATTAGAAAATGAGATTTTTCACAAGAACATGGCCAAGCATTAAATAATCAAAATAAATTTTGAAAATTAAAAGAAAGCCATTTGAGAAGTTTAAGCAGTACAACTACATCATTTGGTCCTAAACTGGTATAATTTTTTTTTAATAAATACTGATCTAAAACCAACAATCTTCACAAAACTATGAGAACTGGGAATCTAAAGAGAACAAAAGAGGAATCTAAACAGAAGAGCTAGGTCTTTGTGAAGATATGTCATCTCCACTAAACTACGTTAATGCAGCATTAATTTCTGAATCTTCTAAACTGTTACATCCACTAAAATCCCTGAAATGATTTTATTTTTTTAAGTTTAAAAATTAACATATGAAATAGTGGAATATTCTTTTCTGATGTGAGGCTTAAAGTAACTCAAAGTGCAAAGAAAAAAAGGAAGAGAGAGAGAGAGAGAGAGAGAGAGAGAGAGAGAGAGAGAGAGAGAAAGGGAGGAGAGGGGAATAAAGGGGAGGGGAGGAGAGGAGAGGAGGCGGGAGGGGAGGAGAAGAAAGGAGAAGAGGGGAGGGGAAGAGAAGAGAAGAGGAGAGGAAAGAGAACAGAAAGTTAGAGGAAAGTAAATTTGTCCTTGAGAATTTGTATTCTCTCTCTTGGACTATGCGAATATACATTTCATTCTATGGTCTCTGAAGTTCTGCTAATACGTACCACACATGAACATAGGAATCTCTAAATAAAAACACCCGATTGGGATCCTAAAAGTATAAAAATGCTACTGACATAAATTCCAAAGTGTCAAGATTAAAAGAGATGGAGTTTATCATGTGGTCAGTCATGTAATGCTACCATGAGAATACACAACACTGTGTGTAATATGAACCACATACAGGACTGAGAGACTGTTAAAAGGAAAAAAAGAATAGAAAGCAAAGCACCGTTCTAGTGAAGGATAATTTTATCTTAAACCACATAGTGCTTTGAAGGGCAAGGAAGTAAGAAGAAAATAACTTGTGTTGAAAACTGGCTATAGCTTCTAGGCATCTGTCAGTACAATATTAAAGATTTATAGACAGTAATAGAGATGACAGACCCTGAGGAGCAGAGGCAGAGATGGGGATAAATTTTTCTTTTTTTTTTAATCTACGGTAGTCGACAAAATGTTTCCTTATAATATTGCTCTTGAGCAGGGACCTTTCCAGAGATCCATACACACGATTAACGTTTCTATTGTTAGATGATCAGAATAATGCACAGAACAGCATCACTAGGAGCACCATCTTCTCTGGAATGTTTGGAGGAAAGCCGTTTCCTATAAAATGAGAAGCCTACCAAACAGTTTGTGGACGTAGTTTGAATTTTAGGTGGCAAAAAAAAAGTGATGGATTTGACATAGATCAGAGGTGAGCAGAAGCAGGGCTGAACTGTAATCAAGAAGAATTGGTCACTGCAAGGAGAAAGCATATTCAGATTCAAAAGCAAGCCATCCTGTTTCAGTTCTGACCCCATGCTGCAAGAACACTTTAAGGACACTTTCCTGCCAAACTCCCACCTGAATGAGGCATATTGTTTTTGCTGTCTGCATCTTTTTAAAGACTCCTACCCTTTGGAAGTCTAGAGATTCAAGGAATTTATCATTGCTGAACAATAAATTTTTTCCCTAGTCAGAATGATAATGAGTCATACTAGAATTTTCCTGGAATAATCAGGAAAAGGTTTTTTCACAGGAACTCATGGGTGTGAAGACTTCTGCCACCACTTAGGGAGGCTTTCAGGACAAAGAAGAAAAGCCAAACCAGAACAAAGCAAAGATGGCCGAGCCCTGCGACACCAGTTCATTCCTTGAATCCAGGCATTCCTGTGTTTCACAGGCTGAACTTCCAGATAGATTAACCAATAATTTGGCTTGTTTTGATTGATTTCCCTTTGCATTGTTGATTTGATTTCTGTCCCTCACAAACGCAGAGAGAGCGAGAGAGATCCTAAATAAACCACATTAAGCAGAAATGCCTTCTTAGAATATCAAATGACAGTTTGGCTACATATAAAGTGTCAAAGATAGAGAACAAGACTGAACACTTGAAGATGTTGTACTTTTAACTGTTTAGAAATTAATTCAAGTGAGTAATATTACATTCATCATTTATATAGATTCAGGAGTTCCTGTTTTCTTAAAGAAAAAAATCAAATTTATGTTCATATATTTGGCTTAAAATTTGATAAAATGAAATTATGAGAGTCTCTTTTTAATCAGGTTGACCTTTCATTCTGTATACCAAAGTGGCTGACCTTGCACTTCTGATCCTTTGTATTACCTCCCAAGTAGAGGGTTTGTAAGTTTGTACCATCCCACTTGACCATATTACTTTATAATGCAGAAAATCTAACTTTACTTTTAAGTGGCAAGACATAGAATTTCAAAACTTAATTGTACTAATAGGAAATAAAGATTTTTCATGAAAAAATAAAATAGATAATGATAAATTGCTGGAATAGAGCTCTAGAGATGAAGGACAGTGGTTTATACTGTGAAAAACTCAAGCAGGTACCTATCAAGGAACCTTAAGAAAAGCTTAAGGGAAGTTTAGTTTACTTATAGGGACTCAAGCTAGATAAGTATTCTATTATTACAATGTGCTTAATTGTGTACTGTCTGTATCCAAGGGACATGAATTAATTAAATATATGCTTAATTCATTTTAGTTTAATTAATATCTAGCAGCTTGATGTTTTTTACGCCAGTCATATTTTTTAACTTACATAAATATTTGACATGCTTTTCATCTATCCTATAATTAATAAAATTAGGCAGACAAATCCAAAGTAAGAAATGAAAGCATATATTTCTTATAAAGTAAGTTTAATATACCCTTTACTATAGTATATGTTTTGTCATAGTGAAAGATAAATTGGGAACTAAACTGCATGGTTTCACCATGCATAATTGTATTAGTTTCATATTGCTGATGTAACTACAAAGTGATGAAAATGAAACAAAACTAAACATCAAAATGGGAAGATTATTTTCTCACAGGATAGGGGTACAAATATCTGAAGTTGAGGTATCAATAAAACCTTATTCTCCAGAATGTTTGAAGCTGGTAGGACATCAGTCCCTTCCTCTGGAAGCTTCTGTTGATTATGATGGGATCCGATGCCCTTCACTTCTGGTTATATGAGTCTTCTCCCCACAATGACTTCACAACACCTCTGAGTATTTCTCTATAGTGTTCATCTTTATGATGCTATGCATGATGGCACACACAGCCTGTTTGGTGATTCAAGACAATGTTCTCTTAAGGGCATGCTTTGCCATGGAAGGTAGAAAATATTCTTTTGCCGAATAAGTTAACAGTACCTATATCCAGAATTAGTCATTCAGTAGATATCCAAGATGGCATTTTCTGTCTATTGCAATAGCAGAAAGAATAATCTAACTGCAATTATTAAATACATAACAATCAAGTACTTAAGACCATCACATTTAGACTACTGACAAAATTCTTCAGTTTTGCTTCTATCAAATTTTCTGATAAGATTTAAAGATCTCATCAATAGGCATTTAGATCCACAAGCTCTTATACAATGTAATACATAATTATCAAATAGCACAATATAAATAGTAAAAACAATTGTATTTTAATATTTCTACTCACAATGTTTTGTATTGTTTTTGTTATTGTTTGTAGGTTGTTGTTATTTTTTCATTGTTGTTGTTGGTTTTTTTTTCATTTTTGAGACAGGGTCTCCTGCAGTCTCAGCTGGCCTGGAACTCACTATGTAGACCAGGCTGGCCTTGAACTCACAGAAATCTGCCTGCCTCTGCTTCCAGAGTGCTGGGATTAAAGGTTTGCACCACCATACCTTGCATTCACAATAATTTTTAAGTAAATTAGGGATAAAAATCCTGGGACTTCTACTAAGATAATGATAGAAACTGTTTTCTTAGACTACTAGGAAATTGTTTTAAATATTCATCACATTTCTATTGCTAATTACTATCCTAGAAAAATCATGTCATTTCATAAAGAAATTGCTAAAAAAAATAAATGCTTCATAGGAACAAAATGAAATTGGTTGCCCATGGTGGCTTAAGACTAAAATCCTGAAATCTCAGTATTTATAAGAGGGTCTGGCAAGGGAATCCTGAGTTCCAGGCTAGCTAGTGTACAGAGTGATGCTGGTTGAGTCAGAGAGAGAGAGAGAGAGAGAGAGAGAGAGAGAGAGAGAGAGAGACCAAGAGAAAGATTCTGAAAGTTAATAAACAAAAATATGAAAAAATTTGTATATGAAAAGGAAAATGAAAAAAACACCAGATTGTATCTAAGTACTGCTGCAAATACAAAGAATATTTAAGAAGTAAAGTAATAGGGATGCACACATTCAAAATTAGTGTCCTTAAATGATCAATATGCATATTTTGTAGTGATGCAAATTGGAAGGAATAACAACAAAAAGACTGGGTCAAAGAACTGACTGAAATGGTGAACTTCTGCTCAAAACAGTAAACTTCTGCATCAAAATTTTAAAAGAGACTGGGAAAAAGATGAAAAATATGTTTGGCAGAATGCATGAGCTCTAGTGGGTTAGGGGGCAGCAAGGAAGGGGGCACGGGTCTAGATTTTATTGGGAATTTTGTATGAAATGCACAAAGCTTCAATAAAAATTGGCTTTGAAAAAAACCTAGTAAAAAGATCAATATTACCATGAGCCCTTTAATAATTACAGACAAAAATTATAGAGAAAGATGAGAACAATCAAGGTGGACTCCTGCCATCATCTGTAGGGGCATTCATAGATGTCAAAGGATGATTCTTTTACATATATTTTTATTGAATTTTGTGTACTTCATACATGACATCTTACTCCTCTTTATACCACCTCCCATTGGAATACTCCCATAGCCCTCCTGGAATTTCATGCATTCTGTCCCTTATGTTAAGGTCTATTGAGTGCAAGTTCATCCACTAGGGGCTACTCAGCCTATATAGAGTCACTCCCTTAAAGAAGATAATCTCTTTCTCACCTAGGAGTAATCAGCTGTCCTGTAGTTCTTCAGATAAGATTGGGGTCTGCAGCCTATTTCCGCAGTGCTATGCTGCAGTTTTGTCAACTTGAGTTTTCATGGGTCTTAGCTGGCATTGTTTCTTGTGCTGTAACCTTCAGCTATACACAAGGGCTCATGTAGAGATATTGTTTGTGTAATTTTCAATAGGTTTTGAACTAATACAATGCCCTCTGTTGTTTTCTTATCCACCACCTAGGAATTCCTTATTTCTCCTTGCTCCCCAGTTAAATTACTCCCATTTTCCCCATTTCTACCTTGATAATACCCATCTTCTGTGGTACCTCCCTCTCTTGAGTTCCTTCTTCCCCTTTACCCCCATAGTTTTAGTATAACCTGCCCTGTCCCCAGAGAGAGAACTTGAGTTTTAATGACCACAGTAAAAACTAAAATCAGTTCCAAGATGTAAAAAACTAAAAGTTCCAAGATATAAACACAGAGTCTCAATTAAAATTTAGACTCAAAAAATAAAATATTTGAACTCCAAATATCTGTCTGGAGTGCAAAGTCAGAACCATTCATAAAGTTCATCTTCAACTTGGAGTCAGCAACTTTCTCATGACCATAAAAGGAGTGGTCTGAACTCACAAAAAGACCTAGAGGTTAATCTTTGTTTAGATATCTCTGGGAAATACTAGAAACATAATTTTGTGCCTCCAAATGTTATGGATTAAAACATAATTTCATTTATGTTTTAATAAATGAAATAAATAAAACCCATAAATCTGGGTTTATGACCTAGTCTGGTGCTGGTGGGAGTGTGAGGTTTACCTCCACAGCCTCATGTATCTGGGTAGCCACAAAGAGATCTGGTTAAGATTTGGTAATATACAGAGTAGGGTATAGTGCTGCCTGTCTACAACCTCAGCACAAAAGAGGCTGGGCGGGGGGATCATGAGCAGGCTTTGCCTACAAGTGAGCTTGAGGCCAGTCTCTATTACATAGCATGATCTTGTCTCAGTAACAAGGTTAATAGTGATACTATTGTTTAAAAGTCCTTGCACCTGTAGACTGTCAGCCAATGTTGCTCAGATGCATTGGAAACATATGTCAAAAGTCATATTCTATAAAACAACTCAGAATAATTTAAACGTATCTCATGTTATTTTTTTTTTTCCTATGAGTAGTAATCATTGCCTTTTGTAGCTTTTGCCACTGATTTACCGAAATAGATACCTCATAATTTTGACTTTGGGGTAGTTTGTTTCTTTCAGTTATTATTGATGTTGGTTAATCTAATTTGTTTCCTTAAATCTCTTACTTTTCTGGTTTTCCACTCTTACTCAAACATCTTTTTTAATATTTTATCTTTGAGAATTTAAAAAATAAATATTGTCTTTGAACTATTTCTAACTTGCCCAACTCCTCTCCACCTCCTCTCGTGCCCCTGCTCTGTTTCAATTTCTTGCCTTCTTCCTTGATAATTATAGCTACATATACACATATATATATACACACATAAATGTGTATATATACATATATATGTATGCATATGTAGCTATAATTATATATATAATTATATATGTAATTATATATATATATATAATTACACATATAATTTTTATATATGTATATAATTATATATATAATTACATATATAATTATATATATAATTATATATATATCATGTACTAAGTCCACTTAGTGATATACTCTTGTGTCCCTATGTTTAAGCCTGTCCATTTGGAATTATATAGTCTCTGAGGGAGCCAGTCTCTGAAGAAAACTGTCGCAATATGTATTGAAAAAGAATCAATCATGTGAACATGGCATTTTAAATGCCTTAGGTGCTCTGCTTTTCTCTGAGTTACCATCACATACAATTAGCACTGGACTTGAGTTGTATAGTTTTCATTGGTTCTCATTTCTTCCTCTGGTAGTGGTGGGGATTGATTCCAGGGCCTTGTACATCCAATGTAAATACTCTTCAACTATGCTGTGCTCCAAACCTTTAAGCTATGCATAGTCAAGTTTGGCTATCCAATCAGGTCGTCTTTCCAGCCTGAATGATCAGCCCCATTTGCTTTCTAAACATGGCCAAAAATATTCTTTTTATTTAGTTTCTAGCACAGCTTTTGGAAAGTAATCAATTAACATTTATTGTGATATATTATATTATGATTAATTAATATTTATTGCAATATATGCTGAGCCATTAAACATCATTTTACTGGATGATATTTGTGATCCATCTCATCAGTTTAAGTTATACTTTTACATATTTCCAATTGATGAATCTTTGAAATAAAATGTATCCTAGTAATATATTAATGACTAAACTGTAGTTAATCAAATATTTTATTTTATGTTAAAAAATATTTCTCCCTATTCCCATAAAGGAGCTAGCCTGGTGTTTCACATATAGCAGTTGTTCAACAAATATATTAACCAACTAAAGTCAAATGAGGATATTCTGGCAAGAACTTATTCAGGAAGAGAGTTATCTTTGTTATTAAGTGTTTGGTTTTCTGCGTCTTTTAGCGGCAATGTTTCTAGATAGAGATAATGGACTGCCTTCATGTAATTTAAGAAGAAAGGAGCTTATTCCTCATTTGCAGGAAGCTCCAAGGGTCACATGAAAGTATAGTTACAGAAACAGAGCAAAGAAATACTTCCACTGACAGTGGAAAAGACCATTCAGTATAGAGCATCCCTGGTGGAAACCTCATTGTTACTGCAGTCTCATCGGGCTTGTTCAAAAGCTGTTCCCTGAGTTGCCCCAAATACTCCTCAACATCTGTTGGGCAGAACTCAAGCCATCTTCAGAACTTGAACCTGCACAAAGAATCCCACAAGAGCTGCTCTAACTTTATCTTGCCTTTAGGTACAATGTGGAAGTGTCAGGAGGACACAGTGCAACCCACAGCATTCAAATTATAGCTTGTTTCTCAAAGTGAAATCTATAGCAGTTCACATAAGATCAGGTAAATTTGATATGTAGGCATTATTACACTAAGTTACACAAGCAGTGATCAGTCTATTATCTCATATAGCAGTCTATCATCTCATAGAGCATCTCATTATCACATAAGGTAAGCTAGCAGTGATCGTTCAGTCTACCATCTCGTTTCATGTTTGGTGTCACGAAAATATAAAAAATAGACAGGACAGTAAATTATTTGATATATTTTACAAATCATTTTACTATTGGCAACTTGGTGAGAAAAAAGAATTTCAGATACTTTTTATGATTAAAATGAAAACCTTTAATCTGTATGTAAATCATGTTTATGTTTGTTTAAGAGATAACAAATGACATATATGCTAAGAAAACTTTAAAATATGAAGAGGATAATGGATAAATTCCAAAACAAAAGAAAATAATTTGGCCCAAACTTATAATTTTTTAAATGTAAATACATACACATGTACATACACATATACACACATACATATGAGTCAAACAATAGGCCAAGAAAATACTTTTAGCAGATATTCTAATCTTAACAAAAACTAATTTGTTTTTTTGTTTTGTTTTGCTTTGTTTTTTTGTTTTTTGCTTTTTTTTCCTCTTTTGTTTATTTTTTAAGGGATTGTACAATATAATAATACAGTTGTTTTCAGATAACATTGATGTTACTCAGTTTGCCATACAATTAGGTAATTGGTGCATTTTTTTGAAGTGAGCCAAATTATTAAGCATAGGCAATGAATGTAAGTAACATTCATGTAAAACCATTTTGCAAGTATCTACGTCCAAATTTTGAACAACCCAAAGTTCCCATAGTCCAGTTGGAGATGCTTGTATGCACAGGTATGTTGANATATCATGTACTAAGTCCACTTAGTGATATACTCTTGTGTCCCTATGTTTAAGCCTGTCCATTTGGAATTATATAGTCTCTGAGGGAGCCAGTCT
Source organism: Rhizomys pruinosus (assembly GCA_009823505.1). Classification (NCBI taxonomy): domain Eukaryota; kingdom Metazoa; phylum Chordata; class Mammalia; order Rodentia; family Spalacidae; genus Rhizomys; species Rhizomys pruinosus. The sequence continues at coordinate 677,796 of VZQC01008729.1, read as the reverse complement.
CTGAAGAAAACTGTCGCAATATGTATTGAAAAAGAATCAATCATGTGAACATGGCATTTTAAATGCCTTAGGTGCTCTGCTTTTCTCTGAGTTACCATCACATACAATTAGCACTGGACTTGAGTTGTATAGTTTTCATTGGTTCTCATTTCTTCCTCTGGTAGTGGTGGGGATTGATTCCAGGGCCTTGTACATCCAATGTAAATACTCTTCAACTATGCTGTGCTCCAAACCTTTAAGCTATGCATAGTCAAGTTTGGCTATCCAATCAGGTCGTCTTTCCAGCCTGAATGATCAGCCCCATTTGCTTTCTAAACATGGCCAAAAATATTCTTTTTATTTAGTTTCTAGCACAGCTTTTGGAAAGTAATCAATTAACATTTATTGTGATATATTATATTATGATTAATTAATATTTATTGCAATATATGCTGAGCCATTAAACATCATTTTACTGGATGATATTTGTGATCCATCTCATCAGTTTAAGTTATACTTTTACATATTTCCAATTGATGAATCTTTGAAATAAAATGTATCCTAGTAATATATTAATGACTAAACTGTAGTTAATCAAATATTTTATTTTATGTTAAAAAATATTTCTCCCTATTCCCATAAAGGAGCTAGCCTGGTGTTTCACATATAGCAGTTGTTCAACAAATATATTAACCAACTAAAGTCAAATGAGGATATTCTGGCAAGAACTTATTCAGGAAGAGAGTTATCTTTGTTATTAAGTGTTTGGTTTTCTGCGTCTTTTAGCGGCAATGTTTCTAGATAGAGATAATGGACTGCCTTCATGTAATTTAAGAAGAAAGGAGCTTATTCCTCATTTGCAGGAAGCTCCAAGGGTCACATGAAAGTATAGTTACAGAAACAGAGCAAAGAAATACTTCCACTGACAGTGGAAAAGACCATTCAGTATAGAGCATCCCTGGTGGAAACCTCATTGTTACTGCAGTCTCATCGGGCTTGTTCAAAAGCTGTTCCCTGAGTTGCCCCAAATACTCCTCAACATCTGTTGGGCAGAACTCAAGCCATCTTCAGAACTTGAACCTGCACAAAGAATCCCACAAGAGCTGCTCTAACTTTATCTTGCCTTTAGGTACAATGTGGAAGTGTCAGGAGGACACAGTGCAACCCACAGCATTCAAATTATAGCTTGTTTCTCAAAGTGAAATCTATAGCAGTTCACATAAGATCAGGTAAATTTGATATGTAGGCATTATTACACTAAGTTACACAAGCAGTGATCAGTCTATTATCTCATATAGCAGTCTATCATCTCATAGAGCATCTCATTATCACATAAGGTACGCTAGCAGTGATCGTTCAGTCTACCATCTCGTTTCATGTTTGGTGTCACGAAAATATAAAAAATAGACAGGACAGTAAATTATTTGATATATTTTACAAATCATTTTACTATTGGCAACTTGGTGAGAAAAAAGAATTTCAGATACTTTTTATGATTAAAATGAAAACCTTTAATCTGTATGTAAATCATGTTTATGTTTGTTTAAGAGATAACAAATGACATATATGCTAAGAAAACTTTAAAATATGAAGAGGATAATGGATAAATTCCAAAACAAAAGAAAATAATTTGGCCCAAACTTATAATTTTTTAAATGTAAATACATACACATGTACATACACATATACACACATACATATGAGTCAAACAATAGGCCAAGAAAATACTTTTAGCAGATATTCTAATCTTAACAAAAACTAATTTGTTTTTTTGTTTTGTTTTGCTTTGTTTTTTTGTTTTTTGCTTTTTTTTCCTCTTTTGTTTATTTTTTAAGGGATTGTACAATATAATAATACAGTTGTTTTCAGATAACATTGATGTTACTCAGTTTGCCATACAATTAGGTAATTGGTGCATTTTTTTGAAGTGAGCCAAATTATTAAGCATAGGCAATGAATGTAAGTAACATTCATGTAAAACCATTTTGCAAGTATCTACGTCCAAATTTTGAACAACCCAAAGTTCCCATAGTCCAGTTGGAGATGCTTGTATGCACAGGTATGTTGATCAATTAGGAGTCCAGTCTATATTGCTATAATCTCATGATTCACCCCTATTTCTCTGCAGCCCTTACATTCTATCATGCCTCCTCTTCCACAATTTGTTCCCTAGGCTTTGGGAAAGGGGCACAAGTGGGTGAGAAGCAAAACAGTCTATTTTCTCTGGAGATGTCATTTTGGACTCTAGTCTGTTCAGGTTGTTTCCCTTCATGGGTTGACAGCTTATCCAGTGATACCTTTTTAGTCATACTAACAAAGCACAAG